>NC_069469.1:29043099-29093099 GCF_026875155.1 Cherax quadricarinatus | reverse complement strand
GGCCGGGGGACTCTGCCACGCTATAAACCCCCGTCAGCCCTAAACCAGACGCTTAAAATTGCTTTTTCACCTCTAAACGTCGATGTTTTAATTTAAGTGGGCCAATTCCCAGGAAATGCCCATCTAATTCAATGGTGTCCCGGTGTGCCAACGCTCACCCTTCTGAACGGTGTTTGATAGATAAAACAGCAACAGACTGTTGCTAAACAATGTATAAATTGTAAGACCTCGGGAGTCACGACTCTACTGACGCAGTGGGGGGTGATCGCACTCAGCCAACCGCCCCCCCCACCCTTTAAACCCCTCTTAGATCCCCAGGACTACCAGGTTCCCAGTCTGAATCGGCTATGCCTCCCTCAGAAAATGGGTTGAGCCCTCACCGGGGGAGCACGTCAACGGGCCCCCATCACGTCGGGGCTGTCAATACCACCCTAGCTGAGTCAGCTGCGTCCCAACGAGCTCAGCTCCCGGGATTTCCCCGTCTAAAATTTTCCCAAAGTCGCTCCTGTGGTATCAATATGGGTTTTAAAAGACGGGAAAAAACCACAAATTTCCCTGAAACAAAAACTTGAACAACACAAAGGAAAAGAGGTGTAGGATTTAACTAATAACAAGTTTGTCCAATTTGTGAAGCAAGTGTAAGGGCTGTAACAATGGTGGGGGTTTTGGTGTTTTTAAATTTTCAGTAATACAAATTTAATCTTTGTTATAACTGAGTGAGACAAAATGAGGCAAATGGTTTTGTCTAGATTTAGAAATGTGTGAGGTAAAAAAAGTGGGGGGTGAAGATGTGTGGGGGCAATGGTGTCAAAAATTTTTAGCAATGGATGCCGAAATTAAGTGGGGGTGAAATGTGATGAATTTAACCACTTTGACATTAATGTTGAATATAATATGTTGTAAATGAATAAACACAAGTTGGTAGGGGTTGGGATACAGTTACAGGTTGGGCGTGAAATGTTGGGAGGGGGAATGTGAGGGGTGGTGTCACCTTCCTTTTCACACTGAACAGCGTCGTGCTCTGAGTAAACAAAGATCCCAGGGCCTTACACTGGAGTGCATTAAAAAACCAGGCAGGGTAACATGCTGAATTGAAAAGGCTGCTTTTAAGAACAATTTTTTCATTATGCTGAGAAACTCAACAAGACCCCGGGGCTAATAAGGGGGTAAAAATCGTAAAAATTTTTCAAATTTTAAACGGGAAATATTGCATCATTTAGAAAAGATTTCCCTCCTTTACAAAAGTAACCACCGAACCCATTGATGTTGTGTTCTACAAAGTGCAAGTCCCTAAAAAAACCCCAAAACCCCCAAAATTACCATCTTTTTGTGTTTAAAACCCTCAAATCTCTAACTTTTGTGTTCTAAAATTTTAAAAAAATTTACTTCCCTCAATTTCTTGCACATAAGAAAACAAGGGGTCAATATCAGGGTGTTAGGATTTTTATAGGGAACCTCTTCAAAATATTTAATTTTGTAGCCCCCGGTGATAATTTAATTTTTGGGGGGCCCCAACTTTGCTCTTCTGACCCTACTTTATTATTGGTGATTACAATGCGAGAACAAAGCTTTGGAAACCACAGTTTGGAAATTCGAATGGCAATCAACTTTTTTCACTCTTAAACATCATGATAAGTGCAAATTTTTTGGGCCCTTTGAACCCCCCCCAAAAATTCTATGGGGCGCCCTTTGATTGTCCTGGGTTTAAACTTACTTCTCCGCGTGGTTTCCATTGAAACAAATTGCGTCTATCTTTTCCCTGGCTAACCTCATGATTGGTAATACTATCCTTCCTGGTGGGATATTTAAAACGGAAACGTTTTAATGTTCCCATGTCAGCATGATGATTTGTTGAATGTGACTGATTATAATTTCCCATGAGTGTACCTCTGTAAAACCCCTTTTCATGTCTTGTGTGCAGTATTTAGAACTCTTAGACGCCACTGCAACCCCTTGTACCCAAACCCAAAAAACATCCATAAAAATCATACCTCCTTCAAAAACCCAAATTATTACAATGATTCTAAAATTGCATGAAACTACTGTCGCCCGCTAGGCCCCAGCCTATAGAAACATGTACCCATGGGAAAGCGAGGCCTTCCAAACGCCCTTGCTGCTGCCGAGAGGTATGACAAGTGGGCAAACAGACTGGGAAAAAAATTTTCAACGGTCTTAATGCCCCACCCCCCCTTAGCCGGGCATGGGGGACATAAAAAATTAAGGGTAAAAGAAAACTGGGGAGATCGCGCCCCCCTCTCCCTTTCATAGGCGAATGAGTTTGTCGGCTTGGGCTGTACATCTGTATGAAAATCTTCCCTACCACAAGGGAAAATAAAGACAATATATGCAAGGGGGAGACTTGTTTTTCTTTTTGCTCAGCATGGCAGATACGCAAAAATTCCTTTCACTTTTTGAACTTGATGCAGCACAACTAAGGGGAACTCCCGGCTGGGGAGGATGGTTTACTTACAACAAAATTAATTTGCTGTGTGAGTACCAGGTAATCCTTACTTGAAAATTTTATAACATGGCTAGTAAATGGGGGCTCCTCAATCTTGGGGCCAACGCCCTTATTCCCAAATTCCCAAGCCCCTCAACAAAAATGCATTTTTGCCCCAAAATTTTTCAGTGTTTGTGTAAAAAATTTGGAGAAGTTTTAAACGCTCATGTACAGAACAAAAAATTTTTTGTTCCCCGGTTCTGGTTTCATGCATGGAGGAGCGTGCTCATTGCATACCACCTTTCTCACCCCGCACACTGACAGCTCTACCCCTACCTTCCCTTACCTTAAATCCGCTTTCGAGTAACAACCGACATGAATCATTATGAACTTGCCAGAAGGGGTGTTGGAGGATGGTTCTCCGTGGATTAAAGGCTACCCGTCCCCGAAATCGTCTGTGTTGTTCGGGAATAGAAATGTAACTAAAAAATTGGAATTTGGAACCCCAAGGGAGGTTGGTCAGCCCACACTTTTAAATTCTAAATATGCATTATTAATGCTATGCCTGTCGCCCCCCTCATTTAAAATTTTTTTGCTGATTATAATGATTCACACACCGGTTCTCCAAAAACCCCAAAAAATTCTTAATTGTCTAGCCCTGGGTCAGGACCTGGGGTTTTATAATTCTCTATTTTAAAAAAAAAGATACTCAATAGGCGTCCTCCTCACAGAGGGGGGCAGGATTTGTCAGATCCCAATTGCATATGGTCCTTTTAAATATGAAAAGTCAGGGATCTAGGCTTTGGGTTCCACTATTGGACCTGTTGTAACAAGACTTGTCGCCAATACAAAAAAAACTAAGGCACTTTGAGTTTGGGGGTTTCACCCCCCGGTTGGTGCTATTTTTAAAATTTTGAAAAGTGTTTGCTTATATTGATCATTGGTTGATTTTCGCGCCACTACTTGCACCGTTCTGACTGGAAACTTTGGGGGGTGGAAAAAACTGCAGAAAAAAGAAGAGGGTCATTTTTTATGCCCCCGTACTGCCAAATTTTAAAAATCCCAAAAAAAACTTTATATTCCAAAACTCAGGATCGTGTTACTGAAGAAATATCCTAATTGGGTTAATTGCTCAGGAAGCCCATTTAAACCCCTGCACGAACCCCAATTTTTCCCCACTGGGGAAATCCCCCATGGATCAAAAAAAACGGAACCGACCCCCATGAATGAACAGTTTTTGTCAAGTAGGGAAACGGCTCTTCTCCGCCCATGGGATATTCCCATTCCAAATACCATTCCCTTTTTTTTTCCCCCCAAATAATTCTTAAAACCCAACCCAAAAAACTTTGCCTTGAACCAAAAATGATGTTTGCTGTATTTTAAACTTAGTCACACAGACCATTCTCGCAAATTTTTTAATTGATGGTTTGTTTACCAACCACTGGGCAGCTGGGGAGGGTGCTGTTGTCTAAAGGGGGGATGGCCCTTAAAGAAATTGGGGGCAGCATCAATAATTGGGGCCCCTCCCCCAGACGAACGTTTGCCAATCCCTTTCATGAAAAGCATCATGTACTAAAATGACAGTTTTAATTTTTTAAATTAAGAACATGGGCAACATTTGGGTATCTTTATTTTAACGTTTCGCCACCCCTGGCTTTATCATACTCCTGGACTAACTTTGGGCAGTGAATATGACAAAGATGAGTAATCAGTCCCCCAAATGGAGTAGTGCGAAGAGCACCAAGTCGTGGAGATTTGAAAAGGGAGAGAAAGGAGCCTGGCGCTTTACAGTAACGTCAGGGCAGCAACGAGGGGGATAGTCATGGAGGCGGGACCCCGTGGAAAAAAGTCCTTAAGTTTTCCTAGGGTTTTGTATTTATTTTAAAACCCAAAGGAGGGCGAAACGTCTACAATAAAGTCCCCGATGTTCACTGTGTTTAATTTCATCTTCTCGGTTTTAATACCATTTTCCCAAGTTTAATTAAAAAGGTTTCTCTGCTCCAAAAATGCTTCAACTCATTATAAAATTGTGGCTGCTTTGTCAGAGTAAAACCAAAAATGGAAAAGATTGTGGAAGTGGAGTCAGAGTGCACTGTGTGGATTCCCCCACATTGGCTTGGGCATGATAGAACTAAAAAAAAGGCTAAGCTGTATCTTTCCCAAAAGGGATAGATTAAATCTTGGTTGCATGTATTTTTTTAGAACAATAATACGAAAAGAATTTAAATGATTTTATTGCTTAAGGCCGGAGATTGACAAAGGGGGACCATCTATCACTTTATCGCAGGGGGCCACAGTCATGGTGCATCCAACAAAATAACAGACCTGGATGTCACTATGCCGGCTCCGGCTGGGTTACAATATCTGTGGCGGGGTTAATCCCACCACGATGGCCCAAACGAAATGTTACTTTGCCGATGGACTATTGTCACACCTTGCTTTTTGTACGGAGTGTGATAAAATTAATGAAATTTTGAAAACAAATCACCAGAAGTGTTCAAAAAATGGCCCCAAAATATTTTATCCACATGGTTTTTTACAACCATTTGGGAAATACCCCACTTTGTAGCTGTAAAAAAAAGCATTACCAAAATGTGGCATTGTGTGTGTGTGGTGTGTGTTGTGGTGTGACTCAACAATCAATATTTTCCCCAAAAAACTACATTTTTACCGGGGGGTGGGAAATGTGAATTTCTCATTATCTTTTTAAAATTTTTTATGATTGTAGCCCTGTATAAAAATAATAACCATTCTTACGTATTTCATTACCTTTGTAACTTGGAGTTCATTACCTTTGTACCATTTTTTTAGCTTCAAAAACTTTGGGGGGGCCCGTCCGGATCCATTTGTACCCCTGTAACTGAAATTGTAAGTAAAAGGAACAATGCAATAATTTTACATTTATTGGGCAAAGTTTCGTTCCCGGGGCTTTATCAAACCTTCAAACAATAAATGGACACAGATGGTATTAAAGGCTCGGTGAGGTGAATACATGAGGTACCATTTCGATGTTACTAGTGGTGTATTGTAGTGTAAGTGGTAGTGACAAATAATTTCAATATTGTAATACCATTTTGTATTACTTTTGTCACTTTCCATACTACTCTACACTAACCCCCTAGGAAAACGAAATGGTACCCATATATTCACCTCACTCGACTTTATAACCCTCTGTGCCCATTTTTGTTTGAAAGGGCTTTAAAGCCCTGGAAAGCAAAAACTTTTGCCACAATAAATGTCACTTTATTTGCACGGTGTCCTTTTACTTTACTATTGTCGGTTTTTTTCTCCCAAACTTTATAAAATCTGAAAATCCTTTGTAACTTGCATGATTGTGACTGACCTCCGGGTTCATTATCTTTGTAAAGTGAGTTTATTACCTTTGTAAAAATTTTGAGTTCATTACCTCTTAAATTGCCACTATCAAAAATTTTTGGGGCCGTCCCCCCGGACCAATTAGTCCCTGTAATCTTTTGACTACCACCCACAGGATGGGGATGGGGTGACTACCCCCCCAGGATGGGTTTTGGGGGATACCACCACGGATGGGGATGGGGTGATACCGCCCCCAGGGTGGGGGATGGGGGGACTACCGCCCACAGGGGGTATGGGGGGCATAAAAAACATATTAAATAACTAATGATCAACCTGATAAACCCGCCGCGGGGGCATTTACCCAGGTTAAAAAGAATTTCATTCCGTAGCAACATTGGTTCCATAGGTATGCTGCGTGGCTTAAATTTGAAGCCGTCAGAAGTTTTGTTCTTTAATTCGGAGGAAGTTAAATTATAGGTAACTTTTTTAAGACCATTTATTACGACACACAATTTAAAAATAATACGCACACGCGCCACCCTGAGGTCGCTCTCTACTATGCACCACACACACATACTAAACACCCACAAACAATACGCACACGGGCCACTCAAGACACGCCACACACACAAAAAAGTAACACATTACATAACAAATAGAACGCCACACATCTCAATACATTACGCACCGCCAGAGATACGCACACGCCAGAGGATACGCACACGCCACACAGATACGCGACACGCCAGAGATACGCCACGCCATCAGAGATACGCACAGCCACAGGATAGCAACGCCAAGGTATACGCACACGCCACAGATAGATACGCACACGCACAGATACGCACACGCCACAGAGATACGCACACGCCTACCAAGGTAGATACGCACACGCACTGAGAGAGACGCACACGCCACAAGTATACGCACAACTCCACCAGAGATACGCACACGCCCACAGAGATTACGCACACGCCCAGAGATACGCACACGCCTCAGAGTTACGCACACGCCCAAGAGGGTTACGCACACGCCACAGAGATACGCACACGCCACAGATACGCACACGCCACAGAGATACGCACACGCCACAGATACGCACACGCCACAGATACGCACACGCCACAGATACGCACACGCCACAGATACGCACACGCCACAGAGATAGCACACGCCACAGATATGCAAAAGCCACAGAGATACGCACACGCCAGAGATACGCACACGCCACAGATACGCACACGCCACAGAGATACGCACACGCCACAGAGATACGCACACGCCACAGAGATACGCACACGACACAGAGATACGCACACGCCACAGAGATACGCACACGCCACAGAGATACGCACACGCCACAGAGATACGCACACGAAACAGAGATCGCACACCGCCACAGGAGGATACGCACACGACAAGAGATTACGCACACGACACAGAGGATACGCACACGACAGAGACACACACACGACACTGAGATTACGCCAACGCACACAGAGATATTCACACGCCACAGAGCGTTACGAACCACGCCACAGAGATACGAACACGCCACAGAGAATAACGCAACGACACAGAGATACGCACACGCCACAGAGATACGCACACGCGCATGGAGATACGCACACGCCACAGAGATTATGCACACGCCACAGAGATAAGCTCACTCCAAAGAGATACGCACACGCCACAGAGATACGCACACGCCACAGAGATACGCACACGCCACAGATATACGCACACGCCACAAAGATACACACACGACACAGAGATACCCACACGCCACAGAGATACGCACACGCCACAGAGATACGCACACGCCAAAGAGATACGCACACGCCACAGAGATACGCACACGCCACAGAGATACGCACACGGATGCATATTACGAATACAATTAAAATGGTGATTCCTTTGTTGAGTTGATGATGCGAGTGTGTATATTTGTGAACACTCGCCATGTAACACTCCAAAAATCTCACTTTGTCATGTTCTGACTTGATTGTTTCCCTTCCTCTCTCACCCCCACCCTTCCTTCTTCCTTCCTTCCCCTCTCCTCCCTTCGTTCCTCCTCTTTCCTCCTTTTAGTCTCTTATCTCTCCTTCCTATTTTTGGTCATTTTTTCCCACACATTCTTTTTTTGACAGTGGTTAAACAGACAAAATAACACAGGAGTGTTAATGTAGCCAAATTCAGGTCCAAGACTGGCTCCTGTTTTTAAGGTCAAGCTGGCTCTGATAATTTATGATCATGAAGACTGTATCCTGATATTATGTAAGACTCGGCTCCTGAATATTAAGATCAGAAGGAGCTGGATCCTGATATAAGATAGAAGACTGGCTCCTTGATATAAAGGTCAAGAATGGCTCCTGATAATTAAGAAAAGAAGACTGGATCCTTTGATTATTAAGATTCAAGAAAGATCTGGTCGGTTGATATTAAGATCAAGAAGAGGCTCCTGACTATTAAGGTCATGGACTGACTCCTGTTATTAAGATCAAGAGGACTGGCTCTGTATAAAGATCTAAGAAGACAGGCTCTGATATTAAGATCAAGAAGACTAGCCTCCGATATTAAGGTCAAGACTGGCTCCTGCTGATTTAGATCAAGAAGACTGGCTCGCTGATATTAAGGATCAAGAAGGACTGGCTCATGATATTAAGATCAAGCGATGACTGGCTCCTGATATTAAGGATCAAGATGACTGGCTCCTGATATAAGATCAAGATAGGACTGGGCTCCTGATATTAAGATCAAGACTGGCTCCTGATATTAAGATCAAGACTGGCTCCTGATATTAAGATCAAGAAGACTGACTCCTGATATTAAGATCAAGAAGACTGGCTCCTGATATTAAGATCAAGACGGCTCCTGAATATTGAAGGTCAAGGATGGTCCTGATATTAAGATCAAGAAGACTGACTCCTGATATTAAGATCAAGAAGACTGGCTCCTGATATTAAGATCAAGAAGACTGGCTCCTGATATTAAGATCAAGAAGACTGGCTCCTGATATTAGGTCAAGAAGAACTGACTCCAGTTATTATGGACTCAAGCAAGAATGGACTCTGTATTTAGCATCAGAAGACTGGGGCTCCCCTGATATTAAGGTCAAGAAGACTGACTCCTGATATTAAGATCAAGAAGACTGACTCCTGATATTAAGATCAAGAAGACTGACTCCTGATATTAAGATCAAGAAGTACCTGACTCCTGATATTAAGTTCAAGATGACTGGCTCCTGATAATTTAAGGTCAAGTAGACAGATCCTGATATTAAGATCAAGAGATGACTCCTGATTTTAAGAATCTAAGAAGACTGACTCCTCGAGATTAAGATCAAGAAGACTGGCTTCTGATATTAGCATCAAGAAGGACTGGCTCCTGATATTATGATCAAGGACTGGCACTCCTGTATTTAAGATCAAGAAGTCTGGCTCCTAGATTTTTAAGATCAAGACTGGTCCTGATATTAAGATCAAGAAAGACTGACTCAATGATATTAAGATCAAGTCTGGTCCTGATATTAAGAATTCCAAGAAGATGGCTACTGATATTAAGTTCAAGAAATGGACTGACTCTGATATTAGGTCAATACTGGCTCCTGATATTAAGATCAAGAAGACTTGCTCACTGATATTATAAGGTCTCAAGACTGGCTCTGATATTAAGTCAAGAATGACTGGCTCCTGATATTAAAGGTCAAGACTGGCTCCTGATTTTAAGATCATGAAGGACTGGATCCTGATATTCAGATCAAGAATAGACTGCTGACTCTGTATTAAGGGTCAAGACTGGCCCTGATATTAGATCAAGAGACTGGCTCCTGATATTAAGATCACAGAAGACTGAATCTCCTGATATTAAGATCAAGACAAGACTGACTCTTGATATTAAGATCAAGAGCACTGACTCCTGATATATACGCTCAGACGCTAGAAGGCTCCCTCGATATTAAGATCAGAAGACTGGGCCTGATATTAAGAATCAAGAAGACTGGCTCCTGATATTATGGGTCAAGAAGACATGGTCTCTGATATTAAGATCAAGAAGAGTGGGCTACTGATATTAAGATCAAGATGAACTGGCTCCTGAATTTTTGATCAAGAAGACTGGCTCCTGATATTAAGATCAAGAAGGAATGGCGTCCTGATATTAAGGTCAGATGAATGGCTCCTGTAGTAAGATCTAAGAAGAGTGGCTCCTGATATTAAGATCAAGAAGGACTCCGGCTCCTGATATTAAGATCAAGGAAGACTGGCTACTTGATATTATGGTCAAGAAGACTGGCTCTGATATTAAGATTCAATAAGACTGGCTCCTGATATTTTATGATCAAGAAGACTGTCTCCCTTGATATTTAAGATCATGACTCGCTCTCCTGATATTAAGATCAAGAAGACTGGCTCCTGATATTAAGATCAAGAAGACTGACTCCTGATATTAAGATCAAGAAGACTGGCTCCTGATATTAAGATCAAGAAGACTGACTCCTGATATTAAGATCAAGAAGACTGGCTCCTGATATTAAGACAAGACTGGCTCCTGATATTAAGATCAAGAAGACTGGCTCCTGAAATAAGATCATGAAAGACTGGATTACTGATATTATGATCAAGAAGACTTGGTCATGATATTAAGGATCAAGATAGACTGGATCCTGATATTAAGACTCAAGAAGACTGTGCTCCTGATATTAAGTCATGAAGATGGTCCTGATACTTAAGATTCAAGAGGACTGGCTCTGATATTAAGATCAAGAACAGACTGGCTCTGTTGATTAAGATCAAGAAAGACATGGGATCCTGATATTTAAGATCAAGAAGACAAGACTCCTGATATTAAGATCAAGAGCTGGCTCTGGATATTAAGATCAAGAGAAGACTGCTCCTGCTGTTAGATCAAGAGACGGCTCCTGAATATTAAGATTCAAGAAGACTGGCTCATGATATTTTAAGATCAAGAAGACTGGCTCCTGATATTAAGATCAAGAAGACTGTCTGTTGTTAAGATCCAAGAAGACTGACTCATAACAGGCACTATCTAATTCTTTATTGTCCAAGTTATGATGTATTTAAGTGTTTTTCTCGAAGCAGTGTTTTTAAAAACATTTTGTGTCTTACAGTGTAAGTAATGCTGGTAGCTCTATCCTCACGTCCTTAATTTCAGCGTCTCGTCAGTGAGTCTCTCTTTTCTTTCACTTTAAGTCTCGTTTGTGCACCTTTAGGTGTTTTCCCATAAAGTTCTTTTAGTGCTTTCCAGCAACTTAGCAGTTTGTGTGTGTGTGTGGTGTGTGTGTGTGTGTGTGTGGTGTGAGTGTAGTTGTGGTGGCGAGATTTTCTTCTCATGTTCTTTGTGTTACTTTATTTATGTCTGGATACACTTGTGTCCCACTGAGTTAATTAGTTAAGAGTGCGAGAAATTCAGCTTGGAGTGCGAGCCGAGCAGAGAGGAAACTCCCTCTTAACCAGTGAGCTGACCTCCATCATGCCTGGGTAGATTAATGAACTATTTTTCCCTAGTTCAAAGTCCACCTTTAAACAACCTACAGGAGAAAAACAATCCAAAATATCGACATCTGGCAATCGCTTGAGGCATCTAAGGCTCCTGATTGGTTGCGAGTGTCTGGAGGAGGAGCCAGACACTGATAACCTCAGCTGTGATTAGGTTGCGAGTGCCTGGAGGAGGAGCCAGGCACTGATAACCTCAGCTGTGATTGGTTGCGAGTGCCTGGAGGAGGAGCCAGGCACTGATAACCTCAGCTGTGATTGGCTCCATCTATGCTGTGATCTGAAGAAAGAAGCATCGTGAATGGCTAAGATGGTGCAAGGGGCGTAGTTAGAGTGAGGAAGTCGAGTCAGTGATTGGTAGATGGAGGGTGGTGGGTGGGGCCAGGGCAGGATGACCCCCTGAGCGAGGTGCCACGCCAGACAAGCCACCACTCGCCACTTGGCACTCACCGCGTTCATTCATGCAGCCTTCGCCTCCCAAGTAAGTGCCAGAACCCCCTACTCTCTCTCTCTCTCTCTCTCTCTCTCTCATATATTCTTTCAAAGTTTCGCACTTTTCAGGTCATTATTTTGACAGGATCTCCAAAAGGTTACTTTTTTTTTTATTTATTAAAAAGTCAAGAAAGTGAATGTCTATCTTCCAGACAGTGTTTGTCCTACTCAGCGGACGGAGGTTCGAGCCGCCGCCACTTCTTACACTCAATGATCCTCACTTTAAGTGAATATTCTACTACTACTTTTATTAAGGGGAGTAATTCTTTGATACTTGTGAAGGACACTTGATCCAAGGAACTGGAGCTTTCCTACATTTCTTTGGATCAAACTTAATTACCTCCCATTTTTCTTTGACCCTTACGGATTAATTGTTTTTCCATATTTATAATAATAACAATAACAGTGATAAAAATAATCTACCTAGAATATTCTTCACTTAACAGACGTCAATGGTTGCCTAGAATAACGTCAATTTGTATCTATATTATAGGTCAACTGACGTATATAGTGTCTGGTGACGTATGCAGAAAATTACGTGAGGATAGTCTAAGTCATCCTTAAGAACAGAACAGAAGGAACTCACAAGTGAGGACCCACTGGGGGGGGTGAAGGGGATAGTTGAAGCTTGTGAGGACCCACTGGGGGGGGGTGAAGGGGATAGTTGAAGCTTGTGAGGACCCACTGGGGGGGGTGAAGGGGATAGTTGAAGCTTGTGAGGACCCACTGGGGGGGGGGTGAAGGGGATAGTTGAAGAATAGTTGAGGTACAGGAAAGAGATGTTCAACTCTGTTGAACACTTCGGTCTGTGTACAGTGTTAATAAGGAATATGATTAATTGTGTACGCCCTCTAAAAGCTATTTGAGTAGCCCTAAGGTGGTGTATCTCTCTCTCTCTCTCTCTCTCTCTCTCTCTCTCTTTCAAAATCCAGAGACAGTAATTTTTATATTTTAATCTAAGAACAAAAATAGTTTTTAATTTTTTTTTTCTTATCAGATGTTTAGTGTTATATCAACAGAAAATTTCCTCCGACTTATATATTAATATTTGGTCGGGTTGAGAAATAATTTATCCGTGAGGTAAATACCGTCAATCCCGGCATATAAGGCGCAGGCTGATTTTCCAATACTTTTTTGTGGGAAAGAGTCGCGTCTTATATGCCAGATATTAAAGTATCTCTCTGCTTTCCCCATGAAATGTTTTCTTGTAAATACACGTAATGGAAAACGTAAGACGAGAACAAGGTTGTGATTATCTCCATTATTCACTGTATTAAAATATTGTTTGAGAAAAATAATGTATATATATAATATATATATATATATATATATATATATATATATATATATATATATATATATATATATATATATATATATATAATAAATAAAAAAACAGTACATTGATGTCACAGTATACAAATTAACCACAGCGGAATAAATAGAAATTCCAAGCGCTTTCGCGATTTATCACATTATCAAAGAATAGCGAAAATAATAGAAGAAATGTCGAAAGATAAACAGATAGACAGAGAGGGAGACAGAGAGACAGACAGAAAGAGAGAGAGAGAGAGAGAGAGAGAGAGAGGAGGTTTGGTGTGGAAGGGAAATCGTGTTATTGACAAGTATATAGCCGCATGTCATGTGCTGGTAGGGTGACTAAAACACAAGTCAGGTGAGAGAAGTGCTGGCCACTAACTGCTGTTATCACTCTCACAATACCTGTTTTTTGATGTTGTATAATTTAGGCCTTCCTTTTTCTTGCTGGATCATTAAGGTTGACTGCCAACTATACTCCACTACTACAGTAAATACTCAGCCTATATATATGAAAAATTTATACTTCTCGGTGTATATACCAGCGATTTATTAAATGATTCAATGGGCCACAAAGCTTAGTGTCTATACAGATATACACCTCAGTATATTTACACGGAGATAGACGCCTCACCGTATATTCACTAAGGGATACACACCTCTCGCTGTATATCCACTAAGGGATACACACCTCTCGCTGTATATCCACTAAGGGATACACACCTCTCGCTGTATATTCACTAAGGGATACACACCTCTCGCTGTATATCCACTAAGGGATACACACCTCTCGCTGTATATCCACTAAGGGATACACACCTCTCGCTGTATATTGATAGAACAAAACTGGTCAGGAAACATTAGCCAGGAAACAGGACGAATGTTTCCTGACGCGGGTCTTAGTCATAGTACTAGAAATATTTGAACTGGTCAGGAGACAGACCCAGGGTCTCCTGACCCAGGGTCTCCTGACCCAGGGTCTCCTGACTAGGGTCTCCTGACCCAGGGTCTGCTGACCCAGGGTCTCCTGACTAGGGTCTCCTGACCCAGGGTCTGCTGACCCAGGGTCTCCTGACCCAGGGTCTGCTGACCCAGGGTCTCCTGACTAGGGTCTCCTGACCCAGGGTCTCCTGACCCAGGGTCTCCTGACCCAGGGTCTCTTGACCCAGGGTCTGCTGACCCAGGGTCTCCTGACCCAGGGTCTCCTGACCCAGGGTCTCCTGACCCAGGGTCTGCTGACCCAGGGTCTCCTAACTAGGGTCTTCTTAACATAAATATCTCGTTATTAAAAATAATATTATTGCCAGGAAAGTGTCCTGACAAGTCTTAATATTTTGACGACCCATCCTTGTACAGTACTTTAATAATGGAAGCTCTAGGTTACGTCAAGTTGGTCAGGAAACATTAGCCAGGAAACAGGACAAGTGTTTCCTGACGCGGGTGTTAGTCATATGATTACCCACAGCTGGAGCTTTTGGTCATGTGACCGAGGCCTTTCCCTGGCTTACCCCTCCACCCTTTAAAAATTAAGGTTATAATTATAACTATTAGATAGTTGATACCTGTATTTATAAAAGCTAAAGTGATTTCAGGCTTGTCAGCTCTGATTCCTTTATCTGCTTATTGATAAACTCAGTCAGGTTATTTCAGGTTATCTTTAAATCTTAGCTACAAATAGGAAGCGAGTCTGTCTTCTCTCAGCAGACGGAGGATCAAGCCTCCATCACATCTTGCGCTGAATGACCCACATGGGTTTAGCGCTTAACAAGACTTATTTATTATTATTATTATTATTATTATTATTTAAATCTTAGATCTATATCTTCTTTTATACACATTATTTTTATAATTACATCATTTATATAATAACTTGTATTTTTATTATGACTGATAAACGGTTATAAATGACCATAATTTTTAAAGGGGTGGACCGGTAAGCCAGCGGAAGGCCTCGGTCAGATGACTAAAAGCTCCAAAGGTGGGTCATCATCTGACTAAGACCCCGTCAGGAAACACTTGTCCTGTTTCCTGACGAATGTTACCTAACTTCAGTTCTTTAAAGAAATGTCTATAACTATGGCTGTAGTTTATAAAAGGGTGGATAGGTAAGCCAGTGGAAGGCCTCGGTCAGATGACCAAAAGCTCCTGTTTCCTAAGGAACCTGACCTAACAGTTCCTCGTAAAGAACATGGTGGATCACTTCAAGAATCTATACAATAGAGAACATTAACAAATTTATGTAAAACTCATAAGGATAGAACAAAATAATTTGACTTAACGAATATTTTACAAAAATTACGGTAGATTTTTTGGTTAGTAATGAGGCAAAATTAAAGGTTATTATATCAAATATTTGCATAAATCACAATTTGAGTTTTCTTTCTCGAGTAGAATCTGGTTTTTAGAATTGATAATCCCAAGAATTATTTTTCATACATTTTCAGATCGACACCATGCCCAGCCCTTCTAGGGTAGGGTAGGTGCCTGAGCCCGAGCCTTTAGCTCATAAGACTGTCATTCCCATTTGCCCCCTTGGGGCGGGGATGGCAGACCAGAGAGGCCTAGCTTGTGGCTAGGCCTGGGGACAGTTGGTCCCAAAGATGAGGAGGTATTTGTGCCTCCTCCCGTGGGAGACTTAGGTCTCAGACACTCCCTAAAGAGGGAGCCAAGGCCGGGCCACCACTTGGAAAAGGCCCGGGCCGGGAGAATACCGGCGAATATTTAATAATAATAATAATAATAATTATTTTTCGTACATTTCAAAGGTGTTCTGTAAAGTACTTTATTTATTTTCCTGATTTTTAAGGATCATTATTTCTTAGATTTCTTGGGGAAAATTTTTTTAGAATTTAATTATCTGGTTTTAATACATTCTGTTTGACATACATTATTTTTATACGTAATGGACATTTTTTTTAAGATGGGCGTTTAAGTGTAGGTTTGTGGTACAATTTAAATATACCATAATATATGTGTCTTTCTTTTGAATCATGTGAGAAAGGGCATCATGGAGCACACTGGGAAATACAGTCAGAAAGTCACTGTTTAAGGCTCGTCAAACAGTCAACCCTTCGACTGTCTTAGCCGGAGTTAAATACTGACTGAATAAGCTGCACAGATGTCCTGAACATAGAAGAAATAACATTATAACGACGTGTCGGTCCTAATTTCACCATTGACAAGTCACACTAACATATGAAGGAAAGGGAGTCAGTATATACGATATTGTACCTTTTTATTCTAAGATGATGGGCTGCTGAGATGTACCTCTCATTGTTTCTAAACCTTTCTATTATGATTATAATCAAAACCAAGCGCTAAACTCACGAGGATTACACAGCTCTTTATTTTTAAAATAAGATTTTTATACGTCTCGTTTTCTCCAAGTTTCACTTTATTTTAGTTTTCCCTCGCTATAATCCACTAAACACATTGATCAAGAGCCTTCAACTGGCATCAAGGGACCCACATTGAAGGGTGACTTAAAAAAACGAGATAAACCACGTCTATAGCCAGCCTCGTTGAAAAATTTGTGTTTTATTTGTAATTTGTAGATGTATCTGGTGTGTGGGTCAGACAATAAGATGTATTACAGAGAAAATAATACACAGTGAGAGGTGTGGACCTCTCGGTGTATATATACTGAGAGTGTATTCTGATTCCTATTTTAGATTTTTGATTTGACCGGGTTACCTGTAGTCTTGATGGCCCCTTATGAAGTCGATAGGCTTTGAACCCCATTAACCAATTACATGTAACTGTAGTAATTGTGGATATGGATGTGGGGGAGCCTGGGTGGTGTATAGGAGGGTGGGGGGGGTAGGACAGTATGCAACAGGTCCAACACTTGTTGACTTGAAAGATACGTCCCGACCTGACTGGTCGATAATTTTCCTGGACCTGTCATCGCTCACACACACACCAGCGAAGAGACGGGGCCAGGAGCTATGTATCGACCCCTGCAACCACAAATAGGTGAGTACACACACACTCACATTGCCTTGTTTTTGGATGAAGGGTGTTGAAGGAGAGATGGAGAGTGTTGGAGAAGGAGAGATGGAGAGTGCTGGAGGAGTGTTGGAGGAGAGATGAAGGATTGTTGGAGGAGAGACGGAGGAGAAGTGTTGAAGGAGGAGAGACGGAGTGTTAGAGGAGAGACGGAAGAGAAGTGTTGGAGGAGGAGAGACGGAGGAGGAGTGTTGGAGGAGCTGTAGTCATTTCGTAAAGTGGAGAACACAATAAATATCCTCGACGATGGTCAGTCTCCTTCCTGACACTTGTTGTTGTTGTTGTTGTTGTTGTTGAAGATTGTGGTGATTGTGGTGGTGGTGCAGGAGTTGGTGGTGCACTTGATGGTGCAGGTGGTGATGGTGATAGTAACAGTGGTGACGGTGGTGACAGTGGTACAGTAAACGTCTCAGCATATAACAATACAGAGAACAGAATACTATAACAATCTCTATATACACACATACAATACTATAACAATCTCTAAATACACACATACAATACTATAAGCAATCTCTAAATACACACCATACAATACTATAACAATCTCTATATACACACATACAATACTATAACAATCTCTAAATACACACATACAATACTATAACAATCTCTAAATACACACATACAATACTATAACAATCTCTATATACACACATACAATACTATAACAATCTCTAAATACACACATACAATACTATAACAATCTCTATATACACACATACAATACTATAACAATCTCTATATACACACATACAATCCTGCTTGCTGCCTCGCCACATACACTGTTTAACTGCAACTCTCTCTGTAATTTCCCAATTCTTCCCATCTTTATTTTCTATTTTCAACCACTCCTCTCATCCTCCTCCCCCCCCCCTATCAGTTCTTCACAAACATTCTTCTCTTCCATTCCTCCCTCCATCAACTCCTGTCCTCTCCTATAATTCTCACTTATTCCTTCCATCCCTCCGTCTCACTGTCTCCCACACTACTTGTTTCACTAAACCATACCCCCGGCCGGGATTGAACCCGCGTCATAGAGTCTCAAAACTCCAGCCCGTCGCGTAGCCACTAGACACTAGCCACAATAAGATTCATCCAACTAGGTATACCTAGTTGGATGAATCTTATTGTGGCTAGCTGGTCTAGTGGCTAACACGACGGGCTGGAGTTTTGAGACTCTATGACCGCGGGTTCAATCCCGGCCGGGGGTATGGTTTATTTACAATCGTGTCATTACGATTTCTTAAGTCATACTTGTTTCACTCTCTGTATCCTGTTGTTCTCAATACATAACACACAGCTGACTTATAAACAACAAATACACATTTTCTCCAGGGACCTGACATAGGTTAAACCTGGGACAGTATCCTATTGGCACTATCCTAGATTATCCTTAACATAACCCACATATATATATCGTGTTAAATAGGTAAAGCTGGTCAATTAGCAAGAGCTCATTTAAAATTAAGTTCTTTCTAAAATTTTCTCTTATACGTTTGAAGATATATTTTTTTCATTTATGTTAATGTAAAAATTAAAAATTTTGTACCAAAAGAACCTTAGAAAATTTACCTGACCTTATTATAACAGGTGCAATTTAATTTAGCCTAATCCAGCTAAATATATTTTAGATAAGTTTACAATAATTTAATAATAAACAAACACAATCAAATATTTTTTTTTTCGTTAGGTTCAGAATGATTTTTGCGAAATTATTGCATACACAAATTTTCGCTTGGCTTATTCGGCAAGAAGAGCGTTGTTATTTAAGCTAAAATCCTAAGTTTTTACCTATACGACACCACACACAAACACACACACACCACCACACACACACACACACACACCACACACACACACACACACACACACACACACACAACATAATATATATATATAATATATATATATATATAATATATATATATATATATATATATATATAATATATATATATATATATATATTATATGGGCGGTACCACCTCTACAGCTCATCCTCAGTGAAGACAATAAACGTATTTCAGGGAAAACTCAAGGTTCTCCCCGGAGCTGTTTGAGTATTTTCTTCTACCACCCCTTATATTTTATATTTTATGGGAAAATTTATTAATAGACAGAATACATTTACAGAAAACATAAACATGAATACAATGGTACAATATGTTAAAGATTATGAATTTCCTCCAGCTCCTCCGAAGCCGAACGCGAGCCCAGTATGCACCATGCATTTCCCCTCTGGATGGCCACACAGAGGCGCTGGAACATGAAAGTGGCTGCCCTTGGGTCCCTGGTGGTGTCGATGAGTCTGGAACCCAATTCTTTAAGGAAACGTGTGGCATTTTTTCACCATGATCCCAAGGTCTCTGATCCCACTGGGACAAATTGATACTGTTGGCTTATGTCCCTGTACTTGCTGATCTTGTACTCCTCCCTGTGGTCAGCAGCTCCTCCCTGTCGCCCAACACTGTGATGGATATAGGTGTCAGCCAGTGTGGACACACAGGTATAGTCCCATGCTAAGAGCTTGCCATTCTTCCAAGGATACATGGTAATCCCGTCGGGGCGGTTTGCTGGGTTGTGGGTATTGTTGGCTGCTAGTGATCGGGGCTCCCTCTCGGCTGGGCATCCAGCTGTAGCAAGGCTTCTCTTTATGATGTCGTTGACCTCTTTGTATTATTTTTTATTATCACACCGGCCGATTCCCACCAAGGCAGGGTGGCCCGAAAAAGAAAAACTTTCACCATCATTCACTCCATCACTGTCTTGCCAGAAGGGTGCTTTACACTACAGTTTTTAAACTGCAACATTAACACCCCTCCTTCAGAGTGCAGGCACTGTACTTCCCATCTCCAGGACTCAAGTCCGGCCTGCCGGTTTCCCTGAATCCCTTCATAAATGTTACTTTGCTCACACTCCAACAGCACGTCAAGTTATTAAAACCATTTGTCTCCATTCACTCCTATCAAACACGCTCACGCATGCCTGCTGGAAGTCCAAGCCCCTCGCAACACAAAAACCTCCTTTACCCCTCCTCCAACCCTTCCTAGGCCGACCCCTACCCCGCCTTCCTTCCACTACAGACTGATACACTCTTGAAGTCATTTGTTTCGCTCCATTCTCTCTACATGTCCGAACCACCTCAACAACCCTTCCTCAGCCCTCTGGACAACAGTTTTGGTAATCCCGCACCTCCTCCTAACTTCCAAACTACGAATTCTCTGCATTATATTCACACCACACATTGCCCTCAGACATGACATCTCCACTGCCTCCAGCCTTCTCCTCGCTGCAACATTCATCACCCACGCTTCACACCCATATAAGAGCGTTGGGGAAAACTATACTCTCATACATTCCCCTCTTTGCCTCCAAGGACAAAGTTCTTTGTCTCCACAGACTCCTAAGTGCACCACTCACTCTTTTTCCCTCATCAATTCTATGATTCACCTCATCTTTCATAGACCCATCCGCTGACACGTCCACTCCCAAATATCTGAATACGTTCACCTCCTCCATACTCTCTCCCCCCAATCTGATATTCAATCTTTCATCACCTAATCTTTTTGTTATCCTCATAACCTTACTCTTTCCTGTATTCACCTTTAATTTTCTTCTTTTGCACACCCTACCAAATTCATCCACCAATCTCTGCAACTTCTCTTCAGAATCTCCCAAGAGCACAGTGTCATCAGCAAAGAGCAGCTGTGACAACTCCCACTTTGTGTGTGATTCTTTATCTTTTAACTCCACGCCTCTTGCCAAGACCCTCGCATTTACTTCTCTTACAACCCCATCTATAAATATATTAAACAACCACGGTGACATCACACATCCTTGTCTAAGGCCTACTTTTACTGGGAAAAAATTTCCCTCTTTCCTACATACTCTAACTTGAGCCTCACTATCCTCGTTAAAAACTCTTCACTGCTTTCAGTAACCCACCTCCTACACCATACACTTGCAACATCTGCCACATTGCCCCCTATCCACCCTGTCATACGCCTTTCCAAATCCATAAATGCCACAAAGACCTCTTTAGCCTTATCTAAATACTGTTCACTTATATGTTTCACTGTAAACACCTGGTCCACACACCCCCTACCTTTCCTAAAGCCTCCTTGTTCATCTGCTATCCTATTCTCCGTCTTACTCTTAATTCTTTCAATTATAACTCTACCATACACTTTACCAGGTACACTCAACAGACTTATCCCCCTATAATTTTTGCACTCTCTTTTATCCCCTTTGCCTTTATACAAAGGAACTTTGTATATATACGTATATATAATAGAGAATATGGTACGTGTTCCAGTTCTCAGGTTACTGGAGTTTATATTCGTAGTGAGATTCTAGGAATGAAGGTTACCATAGGTAAGACTGGTCAGGAATCAGGACAAGTGTTTCCTGATGCGGGTCTTAAGTCATATGATGACCAACAGCTGGAGATTTTGGTCATCTGACCGAGGCCTTCCACTGGCTTACCCCTCCACCCCTTTTAAAAATTATGGTCAGCCTTCCTGACTAGAGTAATAGATTTTAGTAAGTGGAATATAAATTCTCCTTCAGATATTTATGCAAAAAATATGCATTATGAAGAATTATTAATAAAAAAATTATGTATTATTTATTTCCAAAGCATTATTTAATTTTTTAAAAATATTGAATTATTTTCTAAAATTTTTGTTTTTATTTTTTTTTGCAAAATGTTTCGCACGAAAATGCAAATTTCATTATGTTGAAATTCAGTATTTATATAAGTTATTATAGTGAAATTATCCGATATTCAATAATGGGTGATGTAAATGATCACGACCCACGTCAGGAGTTTGTGTTTCCTACAGAATTACTAACATTTATGTTATATTCACATTATAATTAGTATTTAGAATGTTCCATGGACGTTATATTTCACAAACGAATTTTAATATTGTAATATAATTTTAGTAGGATGGTTTAAAGAAAACTATTGTCAAAAATTACCTAAATATAAATGATCCTGGAGGCTACATCGACACCATGCCTAACCCTTCTAGGGTAGGGATCGACACCATGCCTAACCCTTCTAGGGTAGGGTAGGTGCCTGAGCCCGAGCCTTTAGCTCATAAGACTGTCATTCCCATTTGCCCCCTTGTGGCGGGGATGGCAGACCAGAGAGGCCTAGCTTGTGGCTAGGCCTGGGGACAGTTGGTCCCAAAGATGAGGAGGTACTTGTGCCTCCTCCCATGGGAGACTTAGGTCTCAGACACTCCCTAAAGAGGGAGCCAAGGCCGGGCCACCACTTGGAAAAGGCCCGGGCCGGGAGAATACCGGCGAATCTTTAATAATAATAATAATAATAATCCTGGAGGCTACTTTGGTTTTTTATGTAATTATGACCAATTGACTCCTCTGATGATTAGCCATTTTTTTTAAATGTGTAATATTTTCAATGATTTTCAAGATCATCGATACTATGCCCAGCCCTTCTAGGGTAGGGTAGGTGCTTGAGCCAGAGCTTGCAGCTCAAAAGACTGTCATTCCCATTAGCCCCCTTGGGGCGGGGATGGCAGACCAGAGAGGTCTAGCTTCTCCCTACGAGCCCCGTGAGGGCGGGGAATGTGGCTAGGCCTGGGTACAGTTGGTCCCAACGGTGAGGGGGTACTTGTGCCTCCTCCCATGGGAGACTTAGGCCTCAGACACTCCCCAGACAGGGAGCCAAGGCCGGGCCACCACTTGGAAAAGGCCCGGGCCGGGAGATATACCGGCGAATTTACAAGAAGAATAATTGACTTTTCTGATGATTAGGTGTGTTATAAATCTTGTAAATTTGCAGTTATACATGGGTGACGTCTGTAACTTATACAGATACAACGGTAATCTCCTGTGCTGCTAAGAATTTATGACCGTTCTTGAAGACGCAAAAACATCGTTCTGTCTCTCAGATAAACTCTTCACGTTCATCCAGACAATTAAAGATAGTGGAGTGAGAGAGTACCAGAGTTTTGTAATAAGAGGAATGGTCTTGTCTCTCAAGTTGATTTAGTGAGAGAGAGAGAGAGAGAGAGAGAGAGAGAGAGAGAGAGAGAGAGAGAGATAAGGCTGAGATTTGGACGCTTAAGATATTACATTGACCTTCATGTTGTACTGACTCTTGGTATAAGGTCACTCGAACATCATATAATGTACTTGTCATCCTTCCACCACTACTTCTACTCTTTCCCACTGACCCTTCCACCACTCTCTCTTCCTCCTCAATGCCCATCACATAACCCCCACCCCCACCCACACCCCACCATCCTAACACCCACCCTACCCCATGCACTGAGCTCTGTTAATACAATATCCGATAACAGCGATGCTCCACCCAGTGGCTCTTCATGGATTATTAAAGATTCTTATTTTTTCCATATTAAATTAGTGAAAAAATCAAGGCAAAAATATATATATGACAGGTACGGTGGAAACTCGATTTAGTACAAACTGATGTTAAATGAATGTCTCTGGCGGCTGTTTTATAAAGGGTGACGCCATGGAATGCAACCTTTGGATCATAGGATTCACAGAAACTATACTTCATTTATGCTGGTCACATAGAACACTCAGAATCAGATTCTATAAAAGATGCTCGCATGATTTTTGAAAAGGACAGTATCCTACAGGCCGTATCCAATTCCTTTGAAGATAATGTTGACCCTTGACCTGGCCTAAATCAACCTTAATATGATTTGACCTTGGTTGACAAGAAAATCTTCAAGATATTTTCTGAAGTTGGTCGTAGCTGTTTACACGCTCAGTCTGCGATAAGTATTTGAATCATTTTGCCTTTCAAGTGTGGACACACTCTCCCTGTCCTCCTCTCTCTCTCCCTGTTACCCTCTCTCTCCCTGTTTCCCCTCTCTCTCTCCCTATATCCCCTCTCTCTCAGTATCTTATTAAGCCCTGAGCACCGAACCTCGGGCTGATCATCTCGTCTTATTGCCTCAGAGTTGGACTTCCGTCAAGCTGTTAATGAGCACCTAAACTCCGCACGTTGGTTATTGAAAACTCCACATACCACTTTCTTATGTATTAGAAAAAAGGGGGTGACTTGAGAAAATTAAGTTAATAATAATTATTATTATTTATTTATTTATAGGGGTAACTCGAGAGAATCTTCAGTTCAACTATTATTTCATATTCAGGGGGAAGGTTTTAGCACATAGGGAAAATAAAGCCTCTGGGGAATGGGAAGTAATAGTTTGATTTGAGGAATGTGAAGGGTAGATTCAACTTCTCGGATCAAGAGCCGGTTATCATCATTAAGGTACCCACCTAGCATCCTTGAAGACTATCACGTCAAGAAATTTAAATTGTGGTATTTGTGGGGTGTAATAATAACATATTCTGCTGAGTATATTTCGTTGTATGTGTACTGAGAGCAACAGTGTGTATACACGTGGAGAGACAATATACACACCTAGATGTGTATTTCTCTCGGTGTATATATACTGAAAGATTATTTTAATACTTGTTTAAGGGAATAAAATATATTCATCTGGTGAAGTCTGACCCTCGTGTAGTCGACAGGCTTTAAGGGGCCCCTGAGTTTCCCTGTTTCCCAATATTATGTTTATTTTTTCCCTATAACCTACCGTCTCCATAATTATTATCGCATTTGTTTTGTCTGCTTTCGTAAGGTAAGGTCCAGGATCTTTCCTTAATTCGTGGTATAACTTAACAAATGTTTGAGGACAATTGTGTTACAGAGGTCTGAGTTTTACTCAGACCTCTGCAACACAGTTCCTTGAGATTCTGCTCAAGTAAGTGCAAATGACGTTAAAAGTTGAGTTCACAGTGAAAATTAAAATATTTACTTAAAACTGAAGATCTGAGGGAGAGATCAGCAGCAGCAGCATGACGAACAAGAGCAAGAGAAGAACTAAGAGTAGGAGGAGAGGGAGAAGGAAGAATAAGGGACATAGTTATAGGGGATATGTCTCCTCAGGTATATAATCAATTATACGGAATACTTGTGTGTGTGACTCGTTCTCTCGCTGTAGATAATCGATTTTACGGGATACATGTGTCTCTTCTTGAAGATAATCGGGAAACAGTTACTATCGAGGTGTGAGAGAGTAAATGGAGGCAGGGACACATTACTGCCACATTTTTGTGTATCGGTGTATCGAGCCCAACTTGGTATCTGCCTATGTTAGTGTACTGTGTACTGCAGTCCACTCTCTCAACCACTTTATCGTAACACTTATTTGTGGTGGCAGGGGTCCGGTCATAGCTCCTGGTCCCGCCTCTTCACTGATCGCTACTAGGACCTCTCTCTCCGTCCTTCATGAGCTTTATCAAACCTCGTCTTAAACTATGTATGATGTGTGTGTGTGTGTGTGTGTGTGTGTGTACTCACCTACATGTGGTTACAGGGGTCAAGCCACAGCTCCTGGCCCCACCTCTTCGCTGGTAGCTACAAGGTAGACTCTCTCCTGGCTTCAAGAGCCATATAGTACCTCTTCTTCAAGCTATGTATGGATCACGCCTCTACTGCCTTTTTTTTGTGTATAGGGGAGAGGGAAGCGAACCGGCAGAGAGTGTTGAGGGAAAAGTTGATGAGTAGACGCTAGTCAGAGCCTGTGTAGTAGAGGGAGAGGATGAAGGGAGAGGGAGAAAGGAAGAGGACGAAAAGAGAGAAAAAGGGAGAGAGTATATATTTAGTAAGATTTATATTAGTTAAGGACGCAGACTGATAGACAGAGTACAGTATGAGGGAGAAGTGAGAAGGGAGGTAGGGTGAAGGGAGTGAATGGTAGGGAGGTAGGGTGAAGGTAATGAATGGTAGGGAGGTAGGGTGAAGGTAATGAATGGTAGGGAGGTAGGGTGAAGGGAGTGAATGGTAGGGAGGTAGGGTGAAGGTAGTGAATGGGAGAGAGGGAAGGAAGGAGGGAGTGAGTGAGAGGGAGGGTAAAGTGAAGGGAGGGTTGCTAGACCCAGCCACACATGGAAATACTCTTAAGGAGCAGTGAGAGCAAGGATGCTCACTCCCTGTCTCTCTCTCTCTTTCTCTCCCTCGTACTCTCCTGTTCAAATTCTACTCTTTACCCCATTACTTAAGCATTCCACTTCCCTTTCTTATTGTATTCTCTTCTTCCTCCTCCCTCCCTCCCTCTCTCCCTCCCTCCCTCTCTCCCTCCATCCTTCCCTCTACCTTGCTGCACCTCAATTTAGGATTATCCTTGCGCCCTCTTGTCTTGTGCCCCCCCCCTATTCTCCTTCCTCCCTCTCACTCCCCATCCTCTCTCTCACTTCCCCTCCTCCCTCTCACTTCCCCTCCTCCCTCTCACTTCCCCTCCTCCCTCTCACTTCCCCTCCTCCCTCTCACTTCCTCTCTCCCATCATTTTCTTTTCTTTCTTCCGGCTGCCATAATTACCTCAAATAAAATGAAGATGCATCAATAAAGGAGTGTAGCAGTGCCACCAGCAGTGTAGCAGTGCCACCAGCAGTGTAGCAGTGCCACCAGCAGTGTAGCAGTGCCACCAGCAGTGTATCAGTCCCATCAACAGTGTAGCAGTGCCACCAGCAGTGTAGCAGTGCCACCAGCAGTGTAGCTGTGCCATCAGCAGTGTAGCAGTGCCACAGTGTAGCATTGCCACCAGCAGTGTAGCAGTGCCACAAGCAGTGTAGCAGTGCCACAAGCAGTGTAGAAGTGCCACAAGCAGTGTAGCAGTGCCACCAGCAGTGTAGCAGTGCCACCAGCAGTGTAGCAGTGCCACCAGCAGTGTAGCAGTGCCACCAGCAGTGTAGCAGTGCCACCAGCAGTGTAGCAGTGCCACCAGCAGTGTAGCAGTGCCACCAGCAGTGTAGCAGTGCCACCAGCAGTGTAGCAGTGCCACCAGCAGTGTAGCAGTGCCACCAGCAGTGTAGCAGTGCCACCAGCAGTGTAGCAGTGCCATCAGCAGTGTAGCAGTGCCACAGTGTAGCATTGCCACCAGCAGTGTAGCAGTGCCACAAGCAGTGTAGCAGTGCCACAAGCGTGTACAGTGCCACAGGTTAGCGTGTCACAAGCGTGAGTAGTGCCACAAACGTGTAGCAGTGCCACAAGCATGTAGAGCGTACAACAGTGTAGAGTGCCAAAGCGTGTGCAGTGCCCCAAGCAGTTAGCGTGCCACAACAGTGTAGAGTGTCAGAGCGGTAGCGTCCACAAATTTCGCATGTACAAGCAGTTTTTAGCAGTTTTACAAGCAGGTAGCAGTGTCAAGCATTGTAGCGTGTCACAAGCAGTGTAGCAGTCCCAAGCGTGTAGGAGTTCAAGCATGAGCGTGCCCAGTGTAGCAGTGCCCAAACGTGTAGCAGTGCCCCGTATCAAAGGGGACGTACGTGCCACAAGCGTTTTAGCAGTGTCACAAGATGTAGCGCCCCAAGCGTGTGCGTGCCAAAGCAGTGTAGCAGTGTCGAAGAAGTGTATCGTAACCCCAAAAAATTAGCAGGCCCAAAGCGTGTAGCAGTGTAGCAGGTCACAAGCAGGGTTTAGCAGTGCCCCAAGTAGGGAGCATGTCCAAGCATGTGCAGTGCCCAAAAAGTTTCAGTGCCAAAAAGCAGTGTAGCGTGTCACAACAGTTTGGGGAGCGTCCAACAAACGTGTAGCAGTGCCCCAAGCTGTAGCAGTGCCACAAGCAGGAGCAGTGCCACAAAAGGGGTGGCACTGTGTAGTTCACTTGTTTATAGTGTCGTGAGACTAACTCACTCACTTTATGGCCTTTTTTAATAGTGCCGGGGGGAGAGAGAGAGAGAGAGAGGAGAGAAAAGGGGAGAGAGGGAGAGGGGAGAGAGAGAGGAAGAGAAGGGGAGAGGAGAGGGAGGAGAGAGAGAGAGAGAGGAGAGAGGGAAAAAAGGAGAGGGAGAGAGAGGGAAAGAGAGAGAGAAAGAGAGGAGAGAGAGAGAGAGAAGAGAGAGGGGAGGGGGAGAGGAGAGAGAGAAAAGGAAAAGAGGAGAAAAAAGGAAGAGAGGAGAAGGAGAGAGAGAGGAGAGAGAGGAAGAGAGAAGAGAGAGAGAGAGAATAGAAGGAGAGGGAGAGAGAGAGAGAGAGAAGAGAAAAAGAGAAGAGAGAAGAGGGAGAGGAGAGAGAGGAGAGAGGGAGAGAGAAGAAGAGAGAGAGGAGGAGAGAAAGAAGGGGGGAAAAGGGGGAGAGGGAGAGAGAGAGAGAGAGAGAGAGAGAAGGATAGAGAGAGAAGAAGAGGAGAAGAGAGAAAAGGGGGAGAGGGGAGAGAGAGAAGGAGAGGGGGGGAGAAGGGGAAAAGAGAAGAGGGGGAGAAAAAAGGAGAGGGGAGAGAGGGGGAGAGAGGGGGGATAGAGAGGAGAGGAAGGAGGAGAAGAGAGGGGAAGAAAAAGAGAAAAGAGAAGAGGGGGAGAGAGAGAGGGGTAAAAAAAAAGGGTTGGGGAGGGGGGGAAAAAAAAAAAATGGGGGGGGGGGGGGGGGGGGGAAAAAAAAAAAAAAAAAAAAAAGGGGGGGGGGGGGGGGGGGGGTTTTAAAATTTTGGGGGGGGGGGGGGGGGGGGGGGGGGGGGGGGGGGGGGTTTTTTTTCTTCTTCTCCCTTCTTTTTCCCAAATTTTGTTTTTTTTTTTTAATTTTTTTTTTTTTTTTTCTTCTCCCCAACCCCCCCCAAAACACCACCCAACCCAAAAAAAAACCCACACCAACCCCCAAACCCACCAAACCAAGGGTAAAAGGGGGGTTGATGGGTTTTGGCCCAATGGATTTAAGAGAATTTGGAACCCAAAAACTGGCAAGACTCGGTTTGGGAAAAATTTTCAAATTTGCAAAAGGCAGTCCCAGAGTAAAGGGAAGGGGACGAGGGAAAGGTTAAGGGAAAGGACTGAAAAACACGGAGGAAAAGGGGGGGAGACTGTAAGACAACAAGATAACTGGGGGAAATTGAAAGGTGGACGAGGGGATTTCCCAAGGGGGGGACACGGGACGGGGGGCCAATGGAAGTGAAGATTTAAAACAGTAAAGGGGACTTAGGAAGAAAATTTTTGCAAAGGTTGTCCAGAAGTGGAATGCCTAGAAGGAAATAGGAAACCAACTTTTTTTGGAGGAACAAAGCCGGAAGCAGAAAGGGAATATAGCGAATGAAAAGGGGGGCAAGGAGCTGGTTCGCCCCGAAACCACAATTGGTGAGACAATTAGGGAGTACAACACCAAAAATAAACCAAAAAACATACAAAAACCATACCACAAAAACAAAAACCCAACAAATCCACAAAAACCAATACAACCCACCACAAAAACAAAAAACCAACCCAACACACAAACCACACAACACACAACACACACACCACACACCAAACCCCAAAACCCCGTACTCTATAAAAAGGCCCTAGGTCAAATCGACATGTGCCTAGGAAAAATGGTAACTAAACAACACACAAAAACAACAACAACACACAACACACAACCGGGAAAAAAAAAAAAAATTTTTGTGGCTGGGGAGGAGACAGCGGGAGAAAAGTGATTACTAGGGGAACGTTACTCGGAGGCCCCAAGGTGGTAATACGTGATGTTAACCCCCCAAGAACGCAGGGGGCCCAAAGGAAGAACGCGGAGCAAAACGAGGGTTTTTGACACATGGTAGAGGGGCCCAGAAAGCTCAGATGCGGGCAAAGCCCCTGATCATGGGTGATTTTAACCACAAGGAGATCGATTGGGAGAATTGGACCCACAGGGGGGCCAAAGATAATGGAGGGCAAAGAGATGGAGGTGGTTCGGGAAAACTTCAGGGCCCAAACACGTAAGGGACAACAAGAGAAGAGGAGAGGATAACCGCAAGGTGGATTAGTATTCCCCTTGAGTAGTGCAATATCGAGGACAAAAACATATAAAAAGCCCCCTTTGGGGGCCAGTGCCCATGGGGTTTTTAATTTTCGAAAAAACCCAGTAGAGCTAAAAGGGGGGAGGGAAAAGCGGGAAAGGGCCCAGGACGAATGAACCCAAAACTAAAAGAAAGGGGCTACCGGGAATGAGGAACTTCCAAAGGGGGTTCAGTGGGAAGAGAATGGCGGGGAAGCAGTTAATGAGGATGGGGAATTGTAGAAAACAAATGCAAGGGGTGAGGGGTTTTTTGTCCCAAAGGGAAACGGAATAATAAAAAAACCCAGGATGACCCCCAGGGTTTTACCCAAAGGTGCAGGGAGGCAAAAACCAAAGTGGCTAGGGAATGGAAGAAATATAAAAGGGAAAAGGGGCCCCGGAGAAAAAAGGAGACAGGAGAGCCAGAAACGAATATGCCAGATAAGAAGGGAGGCCCAAAAAAAAAATATGAAAACGACAAGAGCGAAACCCCAAATCTGACCAAAACTGTTGTACAGCCCCCAGGGGGAAAAAAACAGTCAAGGAAGGTAATCAGGCAAAGGGAAAGGGAAGGGGGGAGGACAACGGGAAAATTTGCCCCTGAAGTATGTAGGAATCAACAAGGATTCAAAGAAGTGTTAAACAAAAAGGGACAGAAGGATCCAAAAAGAGGAGGGTGGGGCACCCCCCATGTGTGGACACGTGACCAAAACCCGAAAAAAGAAGTGAAGAGGCCCTTCTGAGGAGCTAGTCCCTAAAAGGAAAAGGGGGCAGATAAAATCCCCCCAGGGTTTTGGAGAGGGAGCAGGGGGCGCTATGTGTACCCCAACAACAATTTAATCATCTATCGAAAAGGGAGATTCCCTGAGGTGGAAGACCAAAATGTAGTCCCAATTTTTAAAAAAAGGGAGACAGCATGAAGCATTAAAAAAGACCGTGTCACGACATGTAAGTATGAAAAAATCATGGAGAGATTATCAAAAGAGTGGTGGAAAACCCCTAGAAAGGAAAACGATCTCATCAACACAGAAAAACAGGGTTTCAGGGGGGGAAAATCTTTGTCACAAACTATGGGTTCTAGCTGGGAAGCAGAAGAAAAGAGAGAGGGTGGGGGGATTGATTTTTTTGGACTGAAAGAAGGCGTTTGACACATTTTCACAAAAAAATTGGTGCAAAAACTGGAGGACCAAGAGGGTAACGGGGAAGGCACTAAAAAGGGATCAGGGAATATTTGTCAGGAAAAACAGGCGAGTCATGGTACGGGGCGAGGGTCAGAGGGGGCACCTTGACCAGCGGGGTCCCGCAGGGGTACCCAGGACCATGCTGTTTCGGGTATTTTGAAAAACATGACGGGGGGGAATAGACTTGGGTGCCCCTGTTTTGCAGTGAGTAAAGTTTTGAGAAGAAAAAATCGATCAAAGCCCGGGGCAGAACTAAAAAGGGACTGAACAGGCGCAGCCCCGGGTCCACAATTGGTCCTGGATTTTCAACCCCCACCAAGTGCAAAGTCTGAAGATTGGGGAAGGGCAAAGAAGACCGCAGAGGGAGTACGTCTAGGGGGCCCGGACTACAAACCCCATCAAGGAAAAAGATATTGGGGGGGAGTATAAACGGCACTTTTGAAGCACTCAAAACCCAAAAAACTGCTGAGATTGGGCGCCTCAAACCTCAGAACAGCATTCCGGGAAATTTTAAAAAAGGAAATTCAGGGCCCCGTACACCTGTGTTAGGCCCCTTTGGAGATGCGGCACCGGGGTTGGGAAACCCCCACCCAGCCCAAAAGTAAGAAATAGAGAAAGTCAAAGGTTTTCAACAAGACTATCCCCGGCTAAGAGGATGTCCTACGAGGAGAGGTTAAGGAAATCAACCCGACGGGCGTGGGCGGGAGATAGGGGGGACTGTTTAAAGACATACAAAAAAACTGAAGGAATTGACAAGGTGGACAAAGGAAAGGTTTAGATTGGGGAAAAGTAAAAGGGGAACAGTTTGGGGAAATGAAACACAGATGAAAACAGGGGGTTAGGAAATATTTCTTAGCCACAAGAGTCAGTAAATGGAATATTTGGGGAAACGATGTAGTGGAGGCAGGATCCCTACATAGCTTTAAAAACGAGGTATGATAAAATACGGCTCGGGAGAGTGACCTAGTGCGATCAGGAAGAGGGGGGGCCAGGAGTCGGATCGAGCCCCTAACCTCAATAGGGATACACAAACAAAAAAAAAACCCCACCACACACCCACACACACAGGGAAGGAAAGATAGGGGGGTATGTAACGACATATAATATGGAGGAATCGACAAGGTGGACAGAGACAGGATGTTCCAGAGATGGGGCACAGAAAAGGGGTCACAATTTGTAGACTCAGATAAATCACTGGGATTTGAAGTATTTTCTTTATCACAGAGTTGTAGGAATGGGTATCTGGGGGGGGGGATGTAGTGAAGGCGGGGTCCATACATACTTTAAAAAGGGTATGATAAAAGCTTGGAGCAGGAAGAGTGATCTATAGCAAGGACAGAGGGGGCCAGGAGCTGTCACTCGACCCCCGCAAAACCCCCAACTAGGTGGTAAAACACCAAAGACGAGACAGTTCATTACGGCCGAGAGAGAGGGGAAGGGGAAGGGGGAGAGAGAGAGAGAAGGAGAGAGAGAGAGGGAAAAAAAAGGGGGAAAAGAAGGAAAAAAAAAAGGAAAAAAAAAAAAAAAGAAAAAAGAAAAAGGGAAAAGGGAAAGAGGGGGAAAAGGAGAGTTCTTCAATTTCAAAAATAAAGTCCCATATCTCAAATTTTTTCCAATTGGAAACAAAAATTTTTTTAAGCTGAAAATAAAAAAAAAAAAAGCTTTAAAAAATTTAAAGCATATTTACACAGGGTTTTTTGGGTTGGTAAACGCAACTGTCATTAATTTAATTTTGAAGAAAATTATTCCAATTTTAATTAATTATTAATATTAAAATTAATTTAAAAAAATGAAATATATTGGTGGGTTGATTTTAAAATTTTTTCTCCGGGGGGTTTGGCTCATCTTTCCCACCTCCCTTTATCCTTAAGATAGGGTTATAACATTTTTTTAAAATTAAAAATTATTATTTAATTTTATTTTTTTAAATTTCCTTTTGATATAAAATTTTTTTTTTCCCCCTCTCTCCGCCTTTTCCCCTTTTCTTTCCCTACCTTTTCTCTCCCCGCAAAGGGGGGAGGGGGGGGGCTAAATTTCCCTTTAAAAAATTTACATCTTGTATAAGTTTTATTGGTCCCGCTTTTTCCTTATTTATCTCACCCTTTAACAGGTTCCCAAGAACCCCGTTATAAAACCGTAAAATCCCCTTTTTTAAACCCCCAGGCGGAAAACAGATGCATTGTCAGGGGTTTTTGTGAGAGGGGTTTGCACGGAGGTGTTATGTCACGGGATTTAGGTAATTTTTGGGGTTTTTACCCTACGGGGTACGAGGATGGTCCCCACAGGGGGGGTGGGGAAATAGTATGTAGACCCGGGGGGTAAAAAGGGTGAAGGTAATCTGGGGTATTGGAAACTTTTTCAGCCATGGAGGTAGTCAGTGTTACTCCTGGGGGAGTGTTCAACCCCTGGGGCAGTGTTATGTTACAACCACGGGAAGCAGTGTTAGTCACTGGAGGCAGTGTTACAGCCACTGGAACAGCATTACAGCCACAGGAAGCAGTGTTGCAGTCACTGGAGGCAGTGTTACAGCCACTTGACGTAGTGTTACAGCCACTGGAAGTGTTACAACCACAGGGAGCAGTGTTACAGTCACTGGAGGCAGTGTTACAGCCACTGGAACAGCATTACAGCCACATGAACCAGTGTTGCAGTCACTGGATGAAGTGTTACAGTCACTGGACGTAGTGTTACAAGCACTGGAACAGTGTTACAGTCAGTGGAATCAATGATATAGCCACTGAAGGTAGTGTTAGAGTCACTGGAGGCAGTGTTACAACTCCTGGAGGGAATATTACAGTCACTCGAGGTAGCAAGTGTTAGGAAGACTGTAGACTTGAAACAGTTACTTACAGTATTAAACAGTTGAGGACGCAAGAGTTTGTGAGAGTAAAGCCAGAGGAAGGACGTGAGAGAAGGTTAGTGAGAACTGAAAGGGAGTAAGAGAGGGCTGGAGAAAAGTGAATGAAGAGAGGAAAAAGTGCGCCAGAGAAGGGAAAAGAGAAAGGAAACATATATATACATCATCGTAGCCGGTCATTCTCTAGTAATTAAGCAAGGTTCAGCGAAGGAAGACATGTTGATGTGGGTTAGGTTATAGAGGAGCCGTTGTGAGAGGGAACCTGACTTTCTAGTTCCCTGTCTGTCTGTTTGTCTGTCTGTTGCCTGTCTGTCTGTGAGCTACATTCTAGACTATTTCAATTTCCCTCCATCAAAACAATAATAATTCTTACAATAACAACAACAACAACAACAACAACAACAACAAATAATAATAATAATATAATAATAATAATAATAATAATAATAATAATAATAATAATAATAATAATAATAATAATAATAATACAAGTATAGCACGGAAGCCCTTAAATTAGTCTTCTACACAAGAGGAAAACTGGGCTTCACACAGTCAGATTATAATTTTTTACACCAGCTTTAAGCTGCTGGAACACCAGCTTCAAGTTGCCAGAACACCAGCTTCAAGTTGCCAGAACACCAGCTTCAAGTTGCCAGAACACCAGCTTCAAGCTGCTAGGACACCAGTTACAAGCTCCTGGAACACTAACTTCAAGCTGCCAGAACACCAGCCTCAAGCTACTGGAACACCAACTTCAAGCTGGCAGAACACCAGCCTCAAGCTACTGGAACACCAACTTCAAGCTGCTAGAACACCAGTTACAAGCTCCTGGAACACCAACTTCAAGCTGCCAGAACACCAGCTTCAGTGCGAAACCGCTCAGCCTGGAACACCAACTTCAAGCAAACCAGCTCAAGTGAACACCACTTCAGCGCCAACACAGCTTCAAGCTGCTGGAACACCAGCTTCAAGCTGCTAGAACACCAACTACAAGCTCCTGGAACACCAACTTCAAGCTGCCAGAACACCAGCTTCAAGCTGCTGTAACACCAACTTCAAGCTCCCAGAACACCAGCTACAAGCTGCTGGAACACCAACTTCAAGCTGCCAGAACACCAGCTACAAGCTGCTGGAACACCAACTTCAAGCTGCCAGAACACCAGCTTCAAGCTGCTGGAACACCAACTTCAAGCTGCCAGAACACCAGCTTCAAGCTGCTGGAACACCAACTTCAAGCTGCCAGAACACCAGCTTCAAGCTGCTGGAACACCAACTACAAGCTACCAGAACACCAGCTTCAAGCTGCTAGAACACCAGCTACAAGCTCCTGGAACACCAACTTCAAGCTGCGAGAACACCAGTTTCAAGCTGCTGGAACACCAACTTCAAGCCGCCAGAACACCAGCTACAAGCTCCTGGAACACCAACTTCAAGCTGCCAGAACACCAGCTTCAAGCTGCAAAAACACCAGCTTCAAGCTGTCAGAACACCAGCTTCAAGCTGTCAGAACACCAGCTTCAAGCTGCTGGAACACCAACTTCAAGCTGTTAGAACACCAGTTTCAAGCTACTGGAACACCAACTTCAAGCTGCTAGAACACCAGCTACAAGCTCCTGGAACACCAACTTCAAGCTGCCAGAACACCAGCTTCAAGCTGCCAGAACACCAACTTCAAGCTGCCAGAACACCAACTTCAAGCTGCCAGAACACCAGTTTCAAGCTGCTGGAACACCAGCTTCAAGTTGCTGGAACACCAGCTTCAAGCTGCTGGAACACCAGCTTCAAGTTGCTGGAACACCAGCTTCAAGCTGCTGGAACACCAGCTTCAAGTTGCTGGAACACCAGTTTCAAGCTGCTGGAACACCAGCTTCAAGTTGCTGGAACACCAGCTTCAAGCTGCCAGAACACCAGTTTCAAGCTGCTGGAACACCAGCTTTAAGTTGCTGGAACACCAGCTTCAAGCTGCTGGAACACCAGCTTCAAGTTGCTGGAACACCAGTTTCAAGCTGCTGGAACACCAGCTTCAAGTTGCTGGAACACCAGCTTCAAGCTGCTGGAACACCAGCTTCAAGTTGCTGGAACACCAGTTTCAAGCTGCTGGAACACCAGCTTCAAGTTGCTGGAACACCAGCTTCAAGCTGCCAGAACACCAGTTTCAAGCTGCTGGAACACCAGCTTTAAGTTGCTGGAACACCAGCTTCAAGCTGCTGGAACACAGCTTCAAGTTGCTGGAACACCAGTTTCAAGCTGCTGGAACACCAGCTTCAAGTTGCTGGAACACCAGCTTCAAGCTGCTGGAACACCAGCTTCAAGTTGCTGGAACACCAGTTTCAAGCTGCTGGAACACCAGCTTCAAGTTGCTGGAACACCAGCTTCAAGTTGCTGGAACACCAGCTTCAAGCTGCTGGAACACCAGTTTCAAGGTACTTGTCTCACCCGTCAATGAGACGAGAGTACAGGACTGCTTGAAATTATGTCAACAACCGTCTCTGTCCCTCTGGCTCTTGCTTCTCCTCCTCTTTCTTTCTCCTTTTCCTCCCTCTTGTTACCTAGCTGGCTGGCTGTCTGGCTGGCTGGCTCCCTGGCTGTCTCCCTGGCTGGCTCCCTGGCTGGCTCCCTGGCTGGCTGGCTGGCTGGCTGGTTGTCTGGCTGGTTGTCTGGCTGGTTGTCTGGCTGGTTGTCTGCCTGGTTGGCTGTCTGACTGACTGACTGGCAAGGTTTCTCTTTCTGTAACAGTTAGTGAAGTCATCTAAGAGACAACAGTTATTAAAGAACTTGCCCCTGACGTCATTAAATGAATCACACACTTATTTTTTAGGTTTCCCCACTTTTGTTTTTGTTTTTGCAATACGGCTTTCAAGATGAAAATATTGAAATCTTGCAGATGTAGAAAGCTATGAAGACAGTCTTACCTCGCACCCATCCTCAAAAAAAAAAAACCGAAGAGGAGGGACTATCAACTCTAGGCTGGTCAACAAGACTTTTAAATTGGCCAGGAGTGAATGACCAATATTTTCATAAATAAATGAGTATACTGAGAGGGGACACGAGCCTCTGACAACATTTTCTCCCTTAAACATGAATTTCAAAAATAAAAAAAGTGCTGGTCGGGGTGAACGTCTGGAGGAGTCATTGACAATTTTTACTCACTATCAAGAGGTGAAGCAACTGGATAACAGAATGCACAGAAAAACTTACGAAAGAATTTTTTGAAAAGTATACGGGGGAAAAAAGCGATAAAAGTGGAAGATATTGGAAGGTTGGAAGAGTGTGTAAGAAGGGTGTGAGAATGAGTGCTTATCAGTCCCTGAGGAGGCCATGAGAGTGGGAGGTGAGTGGGAGGGTGCCATGAGATGGGAGTGGGGGTGCCATGAGAGTGGGAGGTGGGTGGGAGGGTGCCATGAGAGATGGGAGTGGGGGTGCCATGAGAGATGTGTGGGGGTGCCATGAGACATGTGAGTGGGGGTGCCATGAGAGATGTGAGTGGGAGTGCCATGAGAGATGTGAGTGGGGTGCCATGAGAGATGTGAGTTGGGGTGCCATGAGAGATGTGAGTTGGGGTGCCATAAGAGATGTGAGTTGGGGTGCCATGAGAGGTGTGTGGGGTGCCATGAGAGATGTGAGTGGGGGTGCCATAAGAGATGTGAGTGGGGGTGCCATGAGAGATGTGAGTGCCATGAGAGATGTGAGTGGGGTGCCATGAGAGATGTGAGTTGGGGTGCCATGAGAGATGTGAGTTGGGGTGCCATGAGACATGTGAGTGGGGGTGCCATGAGAGATGTGAGTTGGGGTGCCATGGGAGATGTGAGTGGGAGTGCCATGAGAGATGTGAGTTGGGGTGCCATGAGAGATGTGAGTGGGAGTGCCATGAGAGATGTGAGTGGGGTGCCATGAGAGATGTGAGTTGGGGTGCCATGAGAGATGTGAGTTGGGGTGCCATAAGAGATGTGAGTTGGGGTGCCATGGGAGATGTGAGTGGGGGTGCCATGAGAGATGAGTTGGGGTGCCATAAGAGATGTGAGTTGGGGTGCCATGGGAGATGTGAGTGGGGGTGCCATAAGAGATGTGAGTGGGGGTGCCATGAGAGATGTGAGTTGGGGTGCCATGAGAGATGTGAGTTGGGGTGCCATGGGAGATGTGAGTGGGGGTGCCATGAGAGATGAGTTGGGGTGCCATAAGAGATGTGAGTTGGGGTGCCATGGAGATGTGAGTGGGGGTGCCATAGAGATGTGAGTGGGGGTGCCATAAGAGATGTGAGTTGGGGGTGCCATGAGAGATGTGAGTTGGGGTGCCATGAGAGATGTGAGTTGGGGTGCCATGAGAGATGCGAGGGGGTGCCATGAGAGATGTGAGTGGGGGTGCCATGAGAGATGTGACGGGGTGCCATGAGAGATGTGAGTGGGGGTGCCATGAGAGATGTGACGGGGTGCCATGAGAGATGTGAGTGGGGGTGCCATGAGAGATGTGAGTGGGGGTGCCATGAGAGATGTGAGTGGGGTGCCATGAGAGATGTGAGTGGGGGTGCCATGAGAGATGTGAGTGGGAGTAGTGCTGGTGGTATCACTGCCTCCATGATGAATGGCACAAAACATCTCGTAGCGCGGGAAAAACAATGGAAGGTGGAGATGCGGACTAGCGAGGGATAACTGAAGCAAACATTCCGAGGAGGAGGAAAAGTCAAGCACGACTCAAGAGAAGAAAACAAATCTACCGTCACTTGCTCCCTGGCTGTCTTGGGGCATTTCACACGTGATTCAGTAATGAGACACACATAGCAACAACCTGAGTCACAGTGATCTCACAATCACACTCAAACAGCACGTCAAATCCCCCCCCCCCAAAAAAAAAACTCACTCATCTCCACTCACTCCCACCTAACTATGCTTCAACGGATAGAGTTGAAACCTTGTTCATGGTAAGTTATTTTAGGATGCTGGATCATCTCACATGCCAGGGCGTTAGATTATTAAAATAAAAAAAGTGAAGAGAAATGCACCGTAAAAAACCCCGTTTTGTAGCCGAGAGGGACATGTTTTTTAGGTGAGGTAGAGCACGGATGTTATATTTAACCTCAGCGGTAAAATATAAAGTAAAAAATATAAATTGACTATGAAAAACACAAGTAGAGAGCAGTAGGACTCATGTTTGTTGACCCGAGCAGTTGATGTGTAGAGTGTGTGTGTGTGTTGGTGTGGTTTGTGTTGTGTGTGTGTGTGTAGTGTGTGTGTGTGATAATTTACAAACGGTTGCTAATGATACTAAAATAAATGTAATAAGCCATGTGGTTGAAATATCTAAAAAAAAAACAGTTATTGATACCTAGTGTGTGATAACTACCAAGACACGAGACATGAACTGACTCACCTGATCGGTCAGCGACTTGCGAGTCAGAGGAACTTGACCTGTCCTCTCCAGACTCCAGCCTTAGTGTTTCCTATTCCCCAGGGAGCAGTGTGACCCCTGAGGGTTTAGCGCTTCTCCCTCCTCTCTCCTCGTCCCCCCACTAAAATGCATTTACAAAACACGAAGATATGAAAAGCGAATCACTGAGGAAAAAAAAAAAACTTGAAACAGGACCCAGAAGTATATTAGTGATACAATCACTGGGAATGGAAGGACTTAGAGGTAAGATCCAAGGAAGAGGAAGGGAACCCCAGTTCCTTGGATCAAGAGACCTCTCCAGACACAAGGCTCTCACTTTGAAGGGATAACTATTATGAGTTCTATTCTTGTAACTGTAAATTGTTAATTACCCAGACACTCAAACATCTCTTCCGCGAAGCAGTTTGTGCCTCTGGTTAGTGTATGACCTTTCCCAGACTTCTTGGAGGTGTGTGTGTGTGTGTTTGTATGTGTGTGTACTCACCTAGTTGTACTCACCTGGTTGAGGTTGCAGGGGTTGAGTCCAAGCTCCTGGCCCCGCCTCTTCACTGGTCGCTACTAGGTCACTCCCTGAACCGTGAGCTTTATCATACCTCTGCTTAAAGCTATGTATGGCTCCTGCCTCCACTACATCGCTTACCAAACTGTTCCACTTACTGACTACTCTGTGGCTGAAGAAATACTTGCTAACATCCCTGTGATTCATCTGTGTCTTCAACTTCCAACTGTGTCCCCTTGTTGCTGTGTCCCATCTCTGGAACATCCTATCTTTGTCCACCTTGTCAATTCATCTCAGTGCGTGCGTGCGTGCGTGCGTGTGGTGCGTGTGGTGTGTGTGTTTTGTGGTGTGTGTGTGTTGTGTGTGTGTGTGTGTGTGTGTGTGTGTGTGTGGTGTCGTGCGTGCTGCGTGGTGCGTGCTGTGGTGGTGGTGTGTGTGTGTGTGTGTGTGTGTGGTGTGTGTGTGTGTGTGTGTGTGTGTGTGTGGTGCGTGCGTGCGTGCGTGCGTGCGTGCGTGCGTGCGTGCATGCGTGCGTGCGTGCGTGTGTGTGTGTGTGTGTGTGTGTGTGTGTGTGTGTGTGTGTGTGTGTGTGTGTGTGTGTGTGTGTGTGTGTGTGTGTGTGTGTGTGTGTGTGAAAAGGAAGGAGGTTGCCTGCTTGTGGAAAGAAAACGAAGGAGGGGGAGGGGGGTGAATCTTCTTTTTCAAGGGAGTTCGGAGAATGAGAGATGGGGAAATAGAGGGGAAGGGGGGTAAACCCTCCGGGAATGGGTTGGGATAAATGGGGCCTTCAGAGAAATGGTTATTAGGGCGGAGAGGGTTGGGGGGTTGGTATGTGATTGTGTGGGAGAGGGTGAGTGAAGGGGGTGTTCATGGTGAAGGGAGGGGATAGAGAGGAAATGCGATCATGAGATCACAATGTGGCAGTTGTGAAGCTGCTGATCTTTTGGTGTCGTATTTCTCAGGCTAATGTAACAACATCTTACCTCATGTTATTGTTGTTACTCTTAATATTGTCTTCCTGATGTCTTGTATACTTCACTCATTCCTTTCCTGCCTTGCCTTCTTATCTTCACCCCTTCCTTGATCCTTAAATGTCTTACTCCCTTCCTGCCTATCTTCCTCTCAATAATACTACTAGGTAAGTAGGTAGTAGATTCGCCGGTATAATCGCCCGGCCCGGGCCTTTTCCAAGAGGTGGCCCGGCCTGGGATCCCTGTCGTGGGAGTGTCTCAGACCAATGTCTGTCATGGGAGGAGGTATAAGTACCTCCTCGTCTTCTGGGACCAACTGTCCCCCGGCCTAGCCCCATTCCCCGCCCCCAGTGGGCTCGGAGGGAAAAGCTAGGCACCTTGGGCTGCCACAAACCCCGCCCACACTGGGCTCAAAGGGTGTGCCACCTACATAGCAGGAGATGCAAAGGCAGCAAGCACTACAGGATCCCTTTGGAGCCACACCCCAGCTTTGGGCCTGGCCCGACCGCTGGGAAAGCTCAAGAATGCCTCTTGCTGTGTGTGTTGCTGCTGCTACTACTAAACTTGTCCGTTTTTATATCAGTTTTATTTTAAGTACAACTAGTTTATAACCATTTTTCTTACCTCCTCTCTGCTCTTTCGTTAATTATTTTTTTATGATAGCCAGGCATCAAGTACCACCATGATTCTAATTACTGTTTCCTGTTATCAAACGGAAATAGCGTCGACAACTATTTTTTATGCTCCATGTTCCTCGATCGTTATTAGCGTTGTCTACTCCGTTTGTTTCCGTTATTCGTCTATTATTAAGCTTACCCGACCGTTATTTTTTGTTCTATCATTTCTTCCGTTGCTGCTTGAAAGTTATTCCCGTTGCTAACCAATATTTCCGCATCAAAGAGTTATTTCCGTTACTCGACCGTTATATCCGTTAGCCGATCATTTTTTCCATTGTCGCCCGATATTTGAGTCGTGCAGAAAGCAACGCTCTTGAAGGAGTCACGGAGCAGCGGCTGGAGGCTGGCTTCTCCGGTGACGTGTGCCCCTTGGACCCCCATGGGGGCCCATGGGGCACCCAGAACCCCATTGATTTCCATTTAGCAGACGGGTGTAGGCGGTTATCGGCGCGACGGTCGGTCGCTCGGCCGATTGGTCCACCGGTCGGAGGCTGGAAATGAAGCGAACGCTATTCAACCCCTCTCTTCCGTTCGGAAATCAGACCGAATGTAAATATCGCCTCAAGGTAGTAGATCTTGTATCGTATTTTAGCACATATTTACAATTTTATATTTGCAATTATACTGTAATAAGAAAAAATAAAACTAGTGAAGATAACCGACTTGGTCATTGTAGTTTTAATACAGGTTGTGTATTTAAGGGGAAACTTAACAAAAAGTTTTTTTTTTTTGCGGCTATTTTGTTAATTGCCTTCACGAGGAAAACGCTGCCTCAGTGTGAGTAATACAGTGCCTGGGGTATGGAAGTAAATCAGATATGATTCAAAGAAGTAGAAAGAAGCTCCTCTTCCTTGGATCAAGAGCCCTTCACTAGTATCAAGGCACCTGCCCTCACGGGTTATTTGCCTTCACCTTTCTGAAATCACTTTGTTCCTATATTTTTTGTTTATTGTATTCCCCGCTTTTTTTACATATTTTGCTCTCTTGGTTCGTTCGTTAACGGGGTTTCAAGCCTGTCTACTATACAGTGATCATCAAGGCTGCACGGATTTAAGTTAATTCTTAAGTGTATATACACTGTTAGACATACACAGTACAGTGTATTTCTTACAAATACATTTTAGCAGTACTTGTAAAATCTTAACTAATTCTTCCTTGTTTCAATATCACAGTTAGATGTCCCGTGTGAAGCATTCAGTACAAGGAATTGTGAAGGCTCTATCCTCCGTCAAGTAACTGGATTCATCCAACTTGGGTACATTTCCCTTCTACACTTTGCTCGAGGGTTTTCAAACCATATACTTTTGTATCTCTTCTGTATTTATGAGGGCAACTGGGTTTTTGTTCCCTCCCCCAAAGTGTATTAATGTGAGGGCAGCTAAATAAAAACTGACACGTGTGTATTGGAAGAGAGGAGGGAGCAAAACAGAAGATAAAGGAGGATAAAGATAGGATAAAGGATGAAGTACAGAGGAAATACAGGCTAGAAGAGGAAAGGTAAAGAAGGTGCAGGGAGGAAGGACATCGAGAAAGAAGCGAAGAAGAGAGTAAGGTAAGACCCGATTCTGATCGTTAACATCGGAAGGTTAATAACCCAGGGTAACCCATGAAAGCCAAGCAGTTTGGCTTATTTACATGGGAGTCCTTTGCTTCTTCCCCAGGATCACCAGGATCCCCAGGATCACCAGGATCACGCCCACAATAACCAACTTAACCTGTTGTAAATGTTATGTTTGACTTTAACTACTAATAACTGATAAAGCCACTCCGGGACAAATGTTAACGTCTTACAGAAAAAACTTGAGAGGAAAACATCGGAAGGAATGTGGGAAAGAGATGAACAAAAGTATAAAAAGGAATAGAGATAGGAGAGAGAGACAGAGAGAGAGAGAGTGGAAAGTCTCGACATGCTGCTAAACTAACTCAATTTTGACGAGGTTTTAAAACATCTTGAGTAGTCCATTTTGAGGTTGGCAGACATGAGGCCAATAAGCAAAGCTTTTATCTTAATGTTTCCTATCTAAGTCTCCTTCCTCCTCTTTTTTCATTTATTTTTCTCCAAAGCCCAAGTTTCACTGTCTCATATCTTCTATCCCTTTACTTTCATTTTTCCATCCCATCGCCTGGTCTATCCTCTGACATGATATATACACTGAGAGGGGTATATATATATATATATATTATATATATATATATATATATATATATTATATATATATATATAAAATATATATTATATATATGTGTGTGTGTGTGTGTGTGTGTGTGTGTCGTGCCGAATATGTAAAACTGGTCAATTAGCAAGAACTCATTTTAAAATTAAGTCCTTTCTAAAATTTATCTCTTATACGTTTAAAGATATATTTTTTCATTAATGTTGATGTAAAAATTTGTAATTTTGCACAAAAGGAACTTAGAAAACTTATCTAACCTTATAATAACACGCGCAATTTATTTTAGCCTAACCCAACTAAATAAATTTTAGATTTGTTTATAATAATTTAATTACTAAAGAAACACAGTGAAATATATTTTTTTCGTTAGGTTCAGAATGATTTTGCGAAATTATTGCATACACAAATTTTCACTTGTCCTATATGGCAAGATGAGCGTTGCTATTTAAGCCAAGATCGCAAGTTCTGCCTATTCGGCACGATATATATATATATATATATATATATATATATATATATATTATATATATATATATATATATATTATATATATATATATTATATATATATATATTATATATATATTTGTATAAGAGATTAAATTATTCTTGTGTGGTGTTGATAAGGTTAGATGCAGACTTTATGACCCTAGTGTAGTCGACAGACTTTAATTCCCATTACTGAAGACTAGTCTATCTCCGCTCAGCTCCTCTACACTCTTTATTCTCCCTCTCGCTGATTTACCCCCTTGTATATTTATCAGGAATAAATAAAGGGGATGTAAATAACGCGCTGAAAATTTCCAGCCAAGACAGGACTCGCAGCAATGGTTTCAAGTTGGAAAAATTCAGATTCAGGAAAGATATAGGAAAGCACTGGTTGTGGATGAGTGGAACAAACTCCCGAGTACAGTTATTCAGGCTAAAACGTTGTGTAGTTTTAAAAATAGGTTGGATAAATACATGAGTGGGTGTGAGTTGGACCTGACTAACTTGTGTTGCTGGGTCTGGTGCAGTGCTCCATCCTTGAGTGGCGGTGACCAGACTGGGTGGGTTATTGGGCTAATCCGGGGGGGATGGGTCATTGGGCTAATCCGGGGGGAGACATGGACCTGCTCCGTATGGGTCAGTAGGCCTGTTGCAGTGTTCCTTCTTTCTTATGTTCTTAATTCTTCCAGTCCTCGCCTTCTTTCCCCGTTCCCTAAATTTATTTTCTTCTCCCTCAAACACTTTTCTTCCCTCCCTCTCTCCCTCTTCTCCTCTTTAAGGTTTCCTTCCCTGCTCAGTTCTCTCTCCTCTCATCTCTCCCATCTTTCTTTCCCTATCCTCTACCGTCTCCTACCACGTTACTCGCCTCTCCTTCTTTCCCTTTCTTCATCTCCCAATTCATGAAACACTTTAGTCGTGCTACTTTTTATACAAAAACATTATATATATAATATTTTATATATATATATATATATATATATTATATAATATATATATATATATATATATATAGGGTGTGTGTGTGTGTGTGTGTGTGTGTGTATATAAATAAAATGTATACTCCATATCAACATTTGTAGGAGTGAGGAAGAGCCAGTTGTGAGTGTGGGGGAAGTTCGTTGAGGCAGTAGGTAAAATGAAAGGGGGTAAGGCAGCCGGGATTGATGGGATAAAGAAGAAATGTTAAAAGCAGGTGGGGGATATAGTTTTGGAGTGGTTGGTGCAATTATTTAATAAATGTATGGAAGGGGGAAAGGTCCCTTGGGATGGCAGAGAGCATGCATGTTCCTTTGTATAAAGGCAAAGGGGATAAAGAGAGTGCAAAAATTATAGGGGGATAAGTCTGTTGAGTATACCTGGCAAAGTGAAAGGTAGAGTTTTTTATTGAAAGAATTAAAGTAAACGGAGATAGGATAGCAGATGAACAAGGAGGTTTAGGAAAGGTAGGGGGTGTGTGGACAGGTGTTTACAGTGAAACAATAAGGAAACCCAGTATTTAGATAAGGCTAAAGAGGTCTTTGTGGCATTTATGGATTTGGAAAAGGGCGTTGACGGGGTTGGATAGGGGGGCAATGTGGCAGATTTTGGGCAGGTGTTTGGTGTAGGATGTAGGTTACTGAAAGCAGTGAAGAGTTTTTACGAGGATAGTGGGGCTCAAGTTAGAGTATGTAGGAAAGAGGGAAATTATTTCAGTAAAAGTTGGCCTTAGACAAGGATGTGTGTTTACCGTGATTGTTTAATTTTATTTATAGATGGGGTTTTAAGAGAAGTAAATGCGAGGGTCTTGGCAAGAGGCGTGGAGTTAAAAATAAATCACACATAAATGGGGAGTTGTCACAGTTGCTCTTTGCTGAGACACTGTGCTCTTGGGAGATTCTGAAGAGAAGTTGCAGAGATTGGTGGATGAATTTGGTAGGGTGTGCAAAGAAGAAATTGAAAGTGAATACGGAAAGAGTAAGGTTATGAGGATAACAAAAAGATTAGGTGATGAAAGATTGGATATCAGATTGGAGGGAGAGAGTATGGAGGAGGTGAAAGTATTCAGATATTTGGGGTGGACGTGTCAGCGGATGGGTCTATGAAAGATGAGGTGAATCATAGAATTGATGAGGGAAAAAAGGTGTGGGTGGTTCACTTAGGGTCTGTGAGACAAAGAACTTTGTCCTTGGAGGCAAAGAGGGGAATGTATGCGAGTATAGTTTTCCCAAACGCTCTTAAATGGGTGGGGAGCTGGGTGATGAATGTTGCAGCGGGAGAAGGCTGGAGGCAGTGGAGATGTCATGTCTGAGGGCAATGTGTGGTGTGAATATAATGCAGAGAATTCGTAGTTTGGAAGTTAGGAGGGGGTGTGGGATTACCAAACTGTTGTCCAGAGGGCTGAGGAAGGGTTGTTGAGGTGGTTCGGACATGTAGAGAAAATGGAGCGAAACAGAGTGACTTCAAGAGTGTATCAGTCTGTAGTGGAAGGAAGGGGGGGTAGGGGTCGGCCCTTAGGAAAGGTTGGAGGGAGGGGGGTTAAAGGAGGTTTTGTGTGCGAGGGGCTTGGATTTCCCAGCAGGCATGCGTGAGCGGTTTGATAGGAGAGGAATGGAGACAATGGTTTTTTAAATAATTGACGTGTGTTGGATTTGTGAGCAAAGTAACATTTATAAAGGGGGGGATTCAGGGAAAACCGGCAGGCCGGACTTGAGTCGGGAGATGGGAAAAGTACAGTGCCTGCACTTGAAGGAGGGGTTTATGTTGCATTTTTAAAAAACTGTAGTGTAAAGCACCCTTTGGCAAGACAGTGATGGAGTGAATGATGGTGAAAGTTTTTCTTTTTCGGGCCCCCCTGCCTTGGTGGAATCGGCCAGTGGGGTTAATAATAAAAAAAATAAATATACTCCACTGTCAAATTTCAAAGATTTATGGAAAATATTTTTCGCCAGAGATGAAAAAATTATTCATTGATTTTACGTTTTTATTTACAGATTCTTTAACTGATTTGCATTTATTATTCCCTATTCTTAAATTTTACCTCAGTCTTTACGAAAGTTTGAAAAAGATTTCTTTTTATCAGTAATCTTTTAGCTCCATATAGGTGATACAGCGCTGAGAAACGGGAAAAGTATCTCCATTTCCCTCGAATCAAGAGCCTTCAGTAGCATCAATTGTATTCCCTTTGAGGAGATTAAATTTTTTTTTTTATTTTCGATTTTAGATCTTACAGGGTGGAGAGCGCCCCTTTCCCTCAACACTATTTTAGATCTTACAGGGTGGAGAGCTTTCCCGTTCCCTCAACACTATTTTAGATTTACAGGCTGGAGGCGTCCGTCCCTCAACCCACTATTTTAGATCTTACAGGCGGGGAGAGCTTTCCTTTCCTCAACACTATTTAGTCTTATAGGGAGGGGAGGCGTTTCCGTCCCCTCAACACTATTTTAGATCTTGCAGGGTGGGAGGAAGCGTCCCGTCCCCTCAAAACTATTTTAGATCTTACAGGGAGGGAAGAGGGTTCCCGTCCCCTCAACACTATTTTAGATCTTACAGGGAGGGGAGAGCGTCCAGTCCCTCAACACTTTTTTTAGATCTTACAGGGTGGAGAGCGTCCCGCCCCCTTCAACACTATTTTAGATCTTGCGGCTGGAGAGCGTCCCGCCCCCTCAACACTATTTTAGATCTTACAGGGTGGGGAGAGGGCCCGTCCATCAACACTTTTTTTGATCTTGCAGGCTGGAGAGCGTCCGTCCCCTCAACACTATTTTAGATCTTACAGGGGGGGAGAGCGTCCCGTCCCCTCAACACTATTTTAGATCTTGCAGGGTGAGAGAGCGTTCCCGTCCCCTCAACACTATCCGACTTCTTTCAATTACTCCCGTGAGTTTTTTTTCCCCTGTCATTTCCCTTTCCATGTGGTGCCTCATGGTCCACTCTAGCCACGGGGGGGCGCCCCGCTGGAGAAACGGTGGGAGACCCGCTGGAGCCACGGTGGGCGACCCGCTGGAACCACGGTGGGCGACCGTGGAACCACGGTGGGCGACCGCTGGAGCCACGGTGGGCGACCCGCGGAGCCACGGTGGGCGACCGCTGGAGCCAAGGTGGGCGACCCGCTGGAGCCACGGTGGGCGACCCGCTGGAGCCACGGTGGGCGACCCGCTGGAGCCACGGTGGGCGACCCGCGGGGAACCACGGTGGGCGCCCCGCTGGAGCCACGGTGGGCGACCCGCTGGAGCCACGGGGGCGACCCGTGGAGCCACGGTGGGCGACCCGCTGGAGCCACGGTGGGCGACCGTGGAAAGCCACGGTGGGCGACCCGCTGGAGCCATGGTGGGCGACCGCTGGAGCCACGGGGGGCGACCCGCTGGAGCCACGGTGGGCGACCCGCTGGAACCACGGTGGGCGACCCGTTTGGAACCCACGGTGGAGCCACTGTGGGCCGACCGCTGGAACCCGGTGGAGCCACTGTGGGCGACCCACTGGAGCCAGGGTGGGGCGACCCGCTGGAGCCAAGGTGAGCGACCTGCTGGAACTATGTGGGGACCCGCTGGAGCCAGGGTTTGGGCGACCCGGGGAGCCACGGTGGGCTACCCGCTGGAGCCACGGTGGGCGACCCGCTGGAGCCACGGTGGGCGACCGCTTACCACGGTGGGCGACCACTGTAGCCCGGTTGTAGGCCCACTGAAGCCACGGTTGTAGGCCAGGGGGAGCCACAGTGGTCCGCACAAGTTGGCTCGTGTCTACCTCATTACACTCATCAACCGCACATACTTCCATCCTTTGTAAATCATCAAAGTGTTTCCCTCCATCAATAAATAAGAACACTGAGCTGTGCTTGATTTTCTAATTCTTTACTACATCAACAGATGGCAGCACCGCCGGTCACTATCTGGGTCACTGTTTTTTTTTTTCACTTCAACAGATGCAGCACCCCCAGGTCCCCGCCTGGGTCACTGGTTCTTCAGGATGCCACCACAACAGTCGACTAACACCAGGTACCCACTTATTGCTAGGTGAACAGGGACGCAGGTGTAAGGAAACCCTGACCAACGTTTCAATCCCCCTTGTTTGTTTTGCCTTCACAGGGGCCTTGATACGGTGGGGGCTCTTGATTCAAGGAATTGAAGCAACCCTCCCTTCTTTGGGTCATATCTGATACTCTACTCCACAGGGCGCTACCTTATGGGCTTCTAAAAGTAAAATATGCCTTGTGGACGAATAAATTATGTAATTACTTAATTATTATTTGATAAAGGGGAAGTTCCTTCAGTCACCCAACTTAATGTGGGATAATAACGACAGTGTCACATTGTTTGACGGGATATGTGTAATTATTATGAGACAAACTTATCACCAAAAAAGAGAATTTTGAGAAACGGAGAGGTAGACTATTTTAATTTCCCTTGTTGCAATAAACCCGCCCCTGTAAATTCATCAAGAGAATACAGCTACGTTTTTTTCAGAGGTCACACCCCACACACACACACACCCCCACAACACACACACCACACACAACACCACACACACAAAGCACACAAAAACACACACCCCACACACACACACACACCCCACACACACCACACACACACACACACAACACACACCACACACACACACACACACACACACACACACACAACACACACACACACACACACACAAAACACACACACACACACACACACACACCCCACACACACACACCACACACACATGGGCGCCTAGCAAACCTCAGAACGCATTCCGAAATCTTAATAAGGAATCGTTCAGGACCCTGTACACCCTATACGTTAGGCCCATATTGGAGTATGCGGCACCAGTTTGGAACCCAACCTAGAAAACACGTAAAGAAACTAGAGAAAATGCAAAGGTTTGCAAAAAAGAAGTCCCCGAG
>NC_069469.1:29025821-29042599 GCF_026875155.1 Cherax quadricarinatus | reverse complement strand
AGCTGACGTCATGATATATTACATATAAAAGGGCCCTTTGTTATGCATTTCAGGCAAATTAGGTAATTTTGTCCCAGGATGCGCCCCACAACAGCGTTAACCTCGGGTACCTATTTTACTGATAGTGAGCATAGACGTAAAGTGCCTTTAGGAAACACTTTCCTAATGTTTCCAACCTTACCGGGGATCGCCCCCCGGACCTCAGTGTGCGAGCTGAGTGAGCTAGCAATAGAGCTACGGGACATCAGAGCCCTCACCAGCATCAAGACAAAATAAAGCTTTAACCTAAACTAACAAAAAATAACCAAACTAAAACCTTTACACACTCCATTCAAAATACCAACCTAAGGAGTGCCCCACCAGTGTTAAATTTGATGGTGTTTCAACGGGTCTGTGTCCACCCATCATACGGGAACAAAATTTAGGAATAGTTTATATATCATTGTTGATGGACACCCAAGCATGTAAATACTCCCTTGAATTTACCCAAGATACAATGTTATGTAAATGGCTAAGAAATAAGCAGGTTGGCACCCACACACCCCAAAAAATTTATCCCAAAAATATTACTTCCAGATATGATTCACCAGTGTTTAAGGTTTGAAGACATTCAGAAGAGGCATTCTCTAGAAATAACATTTGAAATAATTTACTCAATAAAACTGGCCAATTTGAAATTTACTAACTCGCAATGAGTAACGAATTGTTTTTTAGACAATACGTACTTTGGTGAAAAGGTTGAACCCGATCGGAACAGCATTCTCCAGTAAATGATCTGATTCGAACAATTCAAAGTTTTTACTTATTGTTGTAAAATTTGACCCCTAAAGGGAAAGGGTTTTCCTTGATGTTGGTGAGGGGCTCTTGATTAGGGAATTGGATCTGTGCTCCAGTTCCCGAATTAAGCCTGACTGCCTTCCACATCCCCCCCCAGGCGCTGTATAATCCTTTCCGGGTTTAGCGCTTCCCCTTTATTATAATAATAACAATGTTGTAAAATTTGAAAACTACACCAAATCAGGGCTAAACTTACGGGTTTTTCATCGTCGTTACACACTGCATCTTTATTTCTACAAGTACATGTACATGGTTTACTGGGCTAGCTGACATTACTGACATACTGTATAAAAGCCACTGGTTATGCAGAGTATTTCGGGCAAATTAGGGTTAGTTTTGTCCCCAGGATGCGACCCACACCAGACAGTTAACACCCAGGTACGTGTTTTACTGAAAAGTCATTTGCCATAAACAGAAATATTAATCTCAGTCTTAAAATAATGAATCCTGTGATACCCAATAAATGAAACATATACTGTGCCAAAACAAAGAAATTCACTTGCTAACTCACAAACTAGTATTTAGTCACTTAGCCCTAATTTCCAACTTACCTCATTTTGTAATATTTTACAATTAAGAATTAAAACTAAGTCTGCCCGAAATGCCTAGCCATGCTAAAGCGTTCTAGTGGTACACTCTGTAATCACTATTTTACTACATGTAAACCAAACAATAACAAATTTCTGTAAACTCAACATGGTTTAATCCTTATAGAGAATAAACTTTGAATTTGAATTTTTAAAAAAGTGAACACGGACGGCAGGTACCTTTGGTAAACATGCTTAAAACTTTCACTCTTACCGGGTCTCGAACCATTAAACTCAATATGTGAAATGAGTGCTCTACCAACCAGGCTACGAGACACATCGTTGAATTTTATTTACTCTCCACCCTCGTCGAGTTTTTTGAGCATCATTTTCGAAAGTTAGAAGCTCCATCACAGAGGATTTTGAAGTTATTCAAGTCACTTCAGGATTCTGGGATTTGGTTCAACCAGTTTGATCATAAAGTAAACATGCCGGGTTTATTACAAGAATTTGGTCCCCGTTACCGTAAGATAAGTTTAAGATTTCGTTCGGTTTTTTAACCCCGGAGGGTTAGCCACCCAGGATAACCCAAGAAAGTCAGTGCGTCATCGAGGACTGTCTAACTTATTTCCATTGGGGTCCTTAATCTTGTCCCCCAGGATGCGACCCACACCAGTCGACTAACACCCAGGTACCTATTTGCTGCTAGGTGAACAGGACAACAGGTGTAAGGAAACGGTCGAAATGTTTCCATCCGCCGGGAATCGAACCCGGGCCCTCCGTGTGTGAAGCGGGAGCTTTAGCCACCAGGCCACCGGGACTGTTGTACATTTGAAGGCAATTAGATGAGGCGTTCTCGAGTTATGAGCCAAATAAATTGAAATTATTATTATTATTATAATCAAGGAGGAAGCGCTAAACCCGGAGGATTATACAGCGCCTGAGGGGGGGGGATGTGGAAGGCATTCAGGCTTAATTCGGGGAACTGGAGCACAGATCCAATTCCCTAAATCAAGAGCCCCTCACCAACATCAAGGAACCTTCCTTGAGGGGAAATAAATTGAAAAATTGAAGCAAAAATTAAAAGAAAATCAGGCAACCTCTTACCTGATAACACATCCCTAAATCATCATACTTGATATATTTTTTTTAAGTCATGAGAAAAATTTCATGAATTATATGACATTAAGTATTTTGACTTTAAAATGTTTTAATTTTAATAGGAAGCAGGAAATAGTCCAAAAAATCGTAAAATTATTCTTTATTTCGATTATAAGTGTGATAAACTGGCGAACCTTTCTGAATAAATAATTTATTTTTCCATTCCTTAGTTCTTTTGTCTATTCCCTCTCCACAGCGGATATAAATTCATTTCCTGTTATTCAACTTCCTCCGTCGAACATAATTTGTTCTTTTAGAACTCCATTATCTTCTTAGCCAACAAACCTAATTTATTCTCTCCCCATCTCTCCATAATTCCTTTCCAGCTTTACCAACAATACTTCCATGGTCTAGGAGGTCGGGAGGGGTTCTCCATAGGTCCTTTTGTGACCAGACCCAAGAGCAGAGGCTCCGTCACCCTCAACTCTGCCAACCCCCTGGACGCACCACTCATCGATACTAACTACTTCGATCATCCGGAAGACATTGCAGCCATGATCAGAGGTTAGTGCTGTGTGAAGACATTGCAGCCATGATCAGAGGTTAGTACTGTGTGAAGACATTGCAGCCATGATCAGAGGTTAGTACTGTATGAAAACATTGCAGCCATGCTCTGATCCACCAGGAGGCCTGGTCTCAGACCGGGCCGCGGGGGCGTTGACCCCCGGAACTCTCTCCAGGTAAACTCCAGGTATGATCAGAGGTTAGTGCTGTGTGAAGACATTGCAGCCATGATCAGAGGTTAGTACTGTGTGAAGACATTGCAACCATGATCAGAGGTTAGTACTGTGTGAAGACATTGCAGCCATGATCAGAGGTTAGTACTGTGTGAAGACATTGCAGCCATGATCAGAGGTTAGTGCTGTGTGAAGACATTGCAGCCATGATCAGAGGTTAGTACTGTGTGAAGACATTGCAACCATGATCAGAGGTTAGTACTGTGGGGAAGGACATTGCACCCATGATCAGAGGTTAGTACTGTGTTGAGACATTGCAGCCATGATAAAGGGTTAGTGCTGTTGAAAGACATTGCAGCCATGATCAGAGGTTAGTACGGGTTTTGAAGACATTGCAGCCATGATCAGGGGTTTAGTGCTGGTGTGAGAACATTGCACCCTTGATCAGAGGTTAGTACTGTGTGAAGACTTGCAGCCAGATCAGAGGTTAGTGCTGTGTGAAGACATTGCAGCCAATGATCAGAGGTTTAGTGCTGTGTGAAGACATTGCAGCCATGATAGAGGTTAGTGCTGTGTGAAGACATTGCGCCATGATCAGAGATTAGTGCTGTGTGAAGACATTGCAGCCATGATCAGAGGTTAGTGCTGTGTGAAGACATTGCAGCCATGATCAGAGGTTAGTGATGTGTGAAGACATTGCAGCCATGATCAGAGGTTAGTGCTGTGTGAAGACATTGCAGCCATGATCAGAGGTTAGTACTGTGTGAAGACATTGCAGCCATGATCAGAGGTTAGTGCTGTGTGAAGACATTGCAGCCATGATCAGGGTTAGTACTGTGTGAAGACATTGCAGCCATGATCAGGGGGTTAGTGCTGTGTGAAGAGTTGTTAATGGACAGGGAACGAACATCTAGGATATGATGAGACAGAGGAAGGTCACTGGAAACTCTTGAGATGGAGAACAGTAGGTCAGTGGAATGTGATAAATAGTTTAGAAAACTGACAAGTTGAAGAATGAGACACTTATGCAACATTTGGGAGTCTTTACCGAGGAAACGTTTCGCCAGGCAAATGGCTTCTTCAGTTCAAAACAAAGAAAAGGCCTGGAAAAAAGAGAGTGTGGTAATCAGTCCCATAGCCTGGAATCTATTCCAGGCTGAGGGACTGATTACCTGAAAAATCCTACTCTTTTTCCTGTTTCTTCTTTGCACTGGTCTGCAGAAGCTAATGACAGGAGGAAACGTTATCTCAATAAAATTCCGAAATGTTGTACAACCTTTCATACTTCAACATTATTAAAAATTATAATAAAAAAAGAAGCCTAAGCCAAAAGGACTAACAGGTGCAGGGCGGGAAGGGAATGAGGGCATAGGTGGAAAAAGGGGAGGGGAAATTGCAAACAGGTTTCGGAAACAGGGGGGCAGGGGAGGTAAAAGGGGAAAAGGGCAGAAAGAGACTGAACCAAAAAGGGGGTTTTGGGGGAGTGCGAAAAGTATCACCGAGTTTGTGGGTAAATCGGTCGTTGTCAAGAATCAATGGAGAGTCGGGATTAAAGGGGTCCATCACAAAAAGGGAAGGTAAAGGAGATATAGAACGAGACGACGTTGGGGTAAATTCGCTGCTCGTTGAAAGGGGGCAGCAAACAGAATTGGCAAATCGATACGGGAACTTTGACACTGCTACAGAGGGGAAAACGGGGTCCCTCTCCCATGGATACCCATGAGTAGACGAGTGTGGCCAATGGAAGGCGGGAGAGGGGGTCTCCAACTTCGGCACGAGCAAGAAAGGGCCAGTAACCTATTCGGTTTTAATAGAAAAAGTTTTTCCGAGCAGAGTTGACAACTTTGTTGCCAACGGGTGCGAAGGGTTTGGTAGCTATTGCAGCAAAATAGCCAGAAATGGAACACCTCGATGGGGAAATTGGTAGGTTCATTTACTGCTGACCGCGCAGCGTGCTCCCTTTTCTTGCCCTGACGTCGACATGCCCAGGGACCCAACAAAAAACAATATTTTTATTTTTGGGGTAGAGATACGGCGTAGCCAAAGTTGGTGGGGAAAACTGGGGATGGAGTTAAAATTTTTCGTATAGCTGTGAGATAAGGGAGTCTGAGACTACTAAAAAATGATGAACGGCAAGATGAAAATTGAATAAGTGCTCAAGAATGGCATACGTTCAGCATTTAAAAATGCGCTGAGATAGTAAATGCCCTGTACGACGCTGCCCGGAAACATGCTGCGAACCCGACCCCGTCTGAAGACTTGGCCATTTTTGTACACAGGGGTGGCATGAGAATGGGAGTGGAAGTATAAAGAAAAAGAGAGGGGAACCACGTAGCAGTTGAGTTTCGAGCAAGGGAGGGAGAAAAAACAGCCCGAACAGCTGGAATTCCCGGGGGGGCGGGGAAAAAGTGAGACCCCTAAAAAAACATAAAAAAAAGGGTGGAAACTAAAGGGGAAGAAAAGATGAATGTAGGCGAAGAAAAAAAGGGACGGAGCAAAACAGGGGGGGCGAACAATAAGAATTCTATAATATCGGTCCCCTTTTCTTAAATGGAAGGTTTGTGTGATCGGGGGGAGGTAATAGTAACAAGGAAAATGGGCATCACGGCGATAGACGGAGGGAAAACATTTGCTTCGTATAGAGGTCTCAAGGGGAAGAGCGAAAAGCCCAAAGGGCACAAAGTAACCCTTTGGTGGGATAGAGTTAAGGTAGAAGAGAGCAGGAGAGGCCCGGGGAAAAAATCTGGTCACCATATCGAGTTTTCAAAAAAAGAGGGCTGAATGTAGGCGAAGCAGAGTTGGGACGATAGCTCCCAGGAAAGATGAGCAAGGTTTTAAAAAAGGTTTTAGCCGGCGTGAAATTTGCCTTCAGAGGGAAATGTGAGGTTTCCGGGTTAAACCGCGGTCAAAAAAGGGCCTAAAACCCGATGTACACGTTGGGGGATACGGGACCCATAGAGATAAAAAGGGTGAGGGAGTAACAGGCGTCTAGTAAAAGTTTTTTTGGTGAGTTTTGGTATTGAAAATTTAAACCAGTGTGGTGGCCCAAGTGGAAACAGGTCGACCGCTGCTGGAGAGAAACTGCAAAAAGGGTTTGACGTCAGCGCCGCACAAGCAATAGCGAAGTCTCAAAAGAGTGATCCCCCAAATATTGGGGGGAAAGACAGACCCCAAATCATTTATAGAAAGGAGAAAAAGTGTTGTGTTAAACCCATCCCGGGGGAACCTTCAGCTTGGCGAAGCCGGGGAAAAGAAATTATGACTCGAACACGGAAATTCTGTCAGTTAAAAAAGTTTTTAAGGAAGGAGGTAGATTGCCTCGGGGGCCTAAGGAATGGGCCGGGGCCAAAATTTTATACCCCCAAAATTTGGTCATATCCCTTTCTAAATCAAAAAAATTGGCAATAATGAGTGATTATTCGCAAAGGCATTCGAACTACGTTACCCAAGTGTAGTAAGGGCTATGGTAGAAGCCCTTACGAAAGCCTTTTGACTAGCGGAGGAAACTTGTGATCTCAAAATACCACTTTTAAAACGCGTTTACGAGGCGTTCCATCACTTTGCAAATGCACTTGTAAGAGCGAGGGGGCGATAGTGGGAGGACAGTCCTGATACCCGGTTTGCGGAAAGGGAAAAAATGGAGATTTCCACAGCGGGGGAAGAACTCCTTGTCCCCAAATAAAGATTAAAGAGGTGAAAAGAGGAAAAAGGGGCTGACCGATGAAAATGTTGTAACATACAAATATGAATTTTCATCAGGCCCCAGCTCCATGATGGAAAAACTGAGAGGTTGCCCCAGTTCTTGAAGTGAAAAAGGCCATAATACTGTTCTTCTCCGAGAGAAGAAAAGTCCAAGGGTACAACTTTTGGCAGACTTTGAGGAAAAAAACGGGGGGGATAGATGGAGCCTGGGGAAAAATAGGACCAGATGTGGCCCCAAGTTCAATGGAAAAAGGAGAGGGTTTGCTAATCAACACCAGTGACCGTAGAAAAGGACCGGGTCAGGAGGTATTTAAACCACTCAATTTCCTCACTTTTTTCCAGACTGCACTCTAGAAGAGCAGAGGTGATGGTGGAAACATAGTCTCCCAACAAAGTGCGTTTAGCTTCACGGATGAACGGCGAGCGACGCACCTTCTGCTTAAAATCAACAAGTCTCTCGCGGTTTCTATTGTCCCGGTCCCTGCCCATGCAGCACGTTTAAACGTACGCCGAGCACAAGAGGGACCCCCAAAGGCACGCACTTCTGAGAATCCCTCCCTGGGTTTGGGGTATAGAATGAGAAGCTGCGGAAAAAAAACTGATGCGGAAGTGTGTGGGACCCTCATCAATGGAGGATGAAAAAGAACCTCACAAAAAGAGTGAGGTGTGAGTAAAGATCCAAAATTTCCCCGATCAAATTGCCAGCGGGGGGCTACGGGAAAAGGGGGTGAATGGAAGGAGAATAAAAAGATGGGGAAAAATGATCGCTGTCAGAAAGTCTGGTAAAAAACCCAGGTGAAGTCTAGTGCAGGGGGGGAGAGCAGATGAAGATCGATGAAGAGAAGTATGAGTCGGGGATCAAAATGGGTGGGAGTCCCGTTTTTAAAAAACAGGGAGGGGGTAGAGGCAAGAAAAGCCTCAACTGAATGCCCCGTGGTCACAATGAACCCCCCCCAGGGAAATGGTGGCATTAAATCCAGTAACAGAAGTGGTGGTGGTAAGGATGAAACAAGAAAGGGAAAGTTGGGGTAGAAAATGCTCGAGAAGGAGAGAGATAAAAGAACTTTTTTAAACCCCTTATTCAAGGGTACGGGGCAGTGAATGCAGCGGGGTTGGGCAAATAGTTGACAGTACGGAAATCTTGCGAGAAAAAGGGCACTTTCATTAAGGTCCATCTGAGAAAGGATCCCAAGAATACAATAAATTATAGCCTGAGATAGGGTTTGGAAAAGCCCAGTGTAATTTGGGTTTTTGTAAACAAGCCCAACAGGGGAAAACCTGGAAAGCAACATCTGAATCACCCCGATTTTCCCCTATTACCCCTGTAAATGGCCATGATTTGGGGATGAAGAAATATCAGGAATCTGTAGGTAAAAAGGGACCACGGGCTAAGGGGTTAAAAAAGTCAACGGTGGTTTGGGTTTTGGGAAAATGTTCAAATAGAAGGAAGGGGTTTGGAAGAATGGGGTTTTGAAGATGGAGGAGAGGGAAGAGAAGGGAAAAGGGGAAATGAAACAGTGTCCTTGAAGGTTTGTCTTGAATATATTCTGAAAAGGTTCAAGTTTTCTGAATTCAAAGATGTATGGGAAAAACCCTATTTGGGGATCGGGGGAGGAGGGGAGTAAAGATTGGGACGTAAGGACTGTACCAAAGTAGAGGGGAGGGAAAAGTAAGGGATGGAGATGAAGTGGGGGGGGGACAGAAGAGGTAGAAACCTGGAGGGCAGAAGAGGGAGAAAATTTGGGAGGGGGCGGGGTGGAAGGCATAGTACGAGGAGGGGGGTGAACTCCACACTTTTAAAGGCCCGGAGAGGGAAGAACTAGGTTCAGAGACTGGAAAAGGGAAAGTGTGGAGGTGGAAGAAGGGAAGGAAAGGGGCAAAGAAAATTTGAGCAATGTGGATTTTTTGGACTTCTGAGTAGAGGGGCGATTTGGGATTAGGTGTCGTACGAGGTTTGTCATATGGGGGGTTGGGGAAGGACGCGAAGAGTAAAACAGCTGAGTTGTAGTCGGGACGTCAGACCAAAAGGGCAGCAAAAGGAAATTAGTGCCATAGTGGCTATGGGGGGGTAACAACGAGAGCTGCGAAGATGGGACCCCCGAATGGGGGGATTGGAAACACGGAAATAAAAACAGGGGTAGCTCCCTTGGAGGCGGAGATGAGTAAAATGCCAAGCATAAGGGAGACCTTCTGCCTCTTTGAAACGGATTCACGTTCATTTAAGTAGACCTGGGAAAGGGGGGAGTACGAAGGGGGAGCTTATTCAATTTAGGCAAATGGAGGTTGACTGCAAGATGTATTGAATGGTTGTCGGCCCCCACAGACTGGGCATTTGGCCAAAGATCTGCAATATTTCCTGGGTGACCAAAACGCCAGCAATTTCTAATTTTTGCGGGTTTGGTATTACCTTTCGAACTTTTTAACCCATGTCCCCCGGGCATTACAGAGGAGGGAGTTTCGGCTGTCAAAAGTTAAACGAGCCCCATTGAAGGGTAACGTCTCCGCCCCCCGGGGAGGAAAGGAAAAAGGTCACTTTGAGGATTGGGAGATCCCGGAGTTCCGCTGTTCAAAAATGTCATTTCCCCAGATGGAAAATTCTGTTGGACATGGTTGGGGCAGAATGACAGTACCCCTACAAGAATTTAGAAAAGATTTTTAATAGTGTAGGAGTAGTATCGAATTCGAAGGAGAAAAATATGAGCTTGGGTAGCATTTTGGGCGTGACGATGCGTTTTTTTTTTTACCCCTCTTGAGAGCGTGAAATGAAAATCTCTGCCCAAAATGAGCAGGGAAGGCTTTGGCAATCTATGGTCAGAAAGGTAGGCAGAAGAAGAAGTTGGTCTTTTAAAATAAAGAATTTATCCTTGTGTGGTCAAACGAGCGTTTGGGGAGGGGAGTGCTTGACGTTTTTCGGTCGTTTCCCCAGTGAAAGGGGGAAAGGGAAAGACGGAGCTCATCAGGAGATTGACGTTGGCGTTTAGAGTAGGCCGGAGTTGGGCCGGCAGGAAATGGGTGGGCGATTCGAAAAATTTCCTACCCTAGAGGGGGAAGCGGAAAATAGTCAAAGGGACGGATTCAGACAAATCGAAAGGGGCGTCGAAAACCCCCGGGACCCGAAGGGGTGAGGAAAAAGACCCCGCAAGAGGGACAGGGGCCAAGGGTGTCCCCAAAAGTGGTTAAACACAAGGCGGGCAGAATGGGGTTGGCGTACAAGAAGGGGCCCGGGGTGTGGGTTCCCTGGACTAGGGGTGCCATGGGTTAGGTTTTTCTCCTTTTCTTTTTTTTTTTTAAGAAAAAAAAGAAGAAGAAAAGAAAATAAAAAAAAAAAAAAGAATAAAAAAAAGGGGGGGGGGCGGGGGGGGAATATTCCCCGGGGAATGAAAGGGCCGGAAATCCCCCCTCCGCGCCCAAGGACTCGACAAGCTGTAGCGCAGATGCAGCATGGAACCCCCTGCCTACCCAAAACCTTTTGCCAGTAAACCCCGCAATCTGGGAAGCAAACCTCACATTGCGAGACCCCGGTGGGCAAAAAAAGAGGGGGGCCGGTATCCGCCACAAAGCATACCTCCTTTTAGCCACCACCCCCGGAATCCGAAAGGTGGTTCCAGAATAACCCGTCGCCCAAAGACACCCAAAGCCCCTCCGGGATACCGGAAGGGACGGGACATCCTACAAACCCCGATTCCACGGGAAACAAAAACCACCCCCAAGAAACCTCAACGGAAAGGGATGGAACCCCCGGTGTCCTTTCCCCTACCAAAGGGAAAAGCGCGCTGGGGGGGAAATCAGAAAAGGGTAAAAAGAGGGGGGGCAAAAGGGGGGGGTGAGGAGGGGAGGAGGAATGGAAAAAGGGGAGGATGGGGGGGGGTGGGTAGGGGAGGGGAGAATGGGGGGTAATTAGGTTCGGTCTGAGGAAGAAGACCGACAGGGCTAATTCCTCAGACCAAGAGCCTCTTCACCACGCCAAGGAGCCCCCCTTGAAGAGGTCATACTTCAACAGGTCAGAGGGATGTTGGATACTCTGCAGTGTTAAAGTGTTGCAATATTATTAAACGAAGTAGGAGGATGTTGTAAGATAGTCAGCGTGTGCAGACATATCTGAGAATAAACACCATGTCTTGAGTTTTTACTTAAAAACAAAAATATAATGAAGAATAGAACATGCAGAAAATATTCGTATTTTTCATCATATTTAAAGAAAAGAAACTAAGATTTATAAACATACAGAATAACTTTGGCCATTAAGATTAATTCCTAATATATTTTTAATAAACAATTCTTCCTCAGGGTTAAATTTTCTCCCTTAAACTTGCATCGATGCCAGCATTAAAGGAGGACTTCGATGCTGTGTTTCCACGCCCGTGTACTACCAGGTCGAGCACGAGGTTCTCTACTCGGACAAGTACTGGGAGTGCTACAGTAAGTCCTCGTTGGTACCTGTACCATCCTGCGGCACCTGCAAGATGGGCCCGACTCTGATACCTACAGCGTTTTTGGGACGAACAACTCAGGTGAGATGTAAGGAGAGATTATTATATACAAGGAGAAGCGCTAAACCCTTAAAGGTCATACAGAGCCTGAGAGAAACTCTAGGTAACCAGTTTAATCAGAGGAAAGAGGGGGATAGCCTCAATGCCTTAAGTCAGGAACCCTTCGTTAGCATCAAGGGAGTGGAAGAGCTAAAAGATCAAAGATGGAGGGATTTAAATAAAAGATTAGGCAAAAACAGAGGAGGGTAAAGAAAATAAATAATACTGTACATAGGTCTAAAAAAAAGATTGTACTTAGGGATTTTTCTATGAAAATACTTAGAGAGGGTCATAGTGTGACCCTTTAAGGTTACACAGTGTATGGGAAATTGGAGAGGTGGGGATAATCAGATGTGACTCCGAGGAAGAGGAAAGGTAGCTCCAGTTCCTTGGATCAAAGCATCACTACGCAGTGGCAACGTAAGGGGAAGGCGGGCCGTCTCGGGTGACACCATAGAGCCTCTAAAGAAGGGGACATTAATGCCCAAAACAGTGCTGCAGCAACATTAGAGAAAAATTCTTTGTTTCCATATAGCCTATTATATGATTACAGAGTACAAATAGGCCTATACAGAGAAAATCAATAACGCTATACGAACGACGATAAATCGATAATTTTATTTAGAATATTTGGGAAAAACCGTAATCCACCTGGCATCATTATGATCAGTCATCAGTGACGCAACATTCTGTGTGTGCTGTACCACCCACGAGTGAGATTGGTCCAGGTGCTGGTTTATGTGTGTCTACTGCACCACCCACGACTGAGTTTGGTCCAGGTGGTGGTGCATATGTGGCTGCTGCACCACCAACGAGTGAGTTTGGTCCAGGTGGTGGTGCATATGTGGATGCTGCGCCACCAACGAGTGAGTTTGATCCAAGTGGAAGTGTATACGTGGCTGCTGCACCACCCACGAGTGAGTTTGGTCCAGGTGGTGGTGTATATGTGGCTGCTCCACCACCAACGAGTGAGTTTGGTCCAGGTGGTGGTATATATGTGGCGGCTGCACCACCCACGAGTGAGTTTGATCCAGGTGATGGTGTAATTGTGTCTGCTGCACCACCCACGAGTGAGTTTGATCCAGGTGATGGTGTATATGTGTCTGCTGCACCACCCATGAGTGAGTTAGGTTCAGGTGGTAGTGTATATATGGCTGCTGCACCACCCACGAGAAAGTTTGGTCCAGGTGGTGGTGTATATGTGTCTGCTGCACCACACCACGAGTGAGTTTGATCCAGGTGATGGTGTATATGTGGCTGCTGCACCACCCACGAGTGAGTTTGATCCAGGTGATGGTGTATATGTGTCTGCTGCAACACCCACGAGTAAGTTTGGTACAGATGATGGTGTATGTGTGTCTGCTGCATCACCCACGAGTGAGTTTGGTCCAGGTGATGGTGTATATGTGTCAGCTGCACCACCCACGAGCGAGTTTGGTCCAGGTGGTGGTATATATGTGTCTGCTGCACCGCCTGAGTGAGTTTGATCCAGGTAATAGTGTATATGTGTCTGGTGCACCACCCACGAGTGAGTTAGGTCCAGTTGGTGGTGTATATGTGGCTGCTGCACCACCCGCGAGTGAGTTTGGTCCAGGTGGTGGTATATATGTGTCTGCTGCACCACCCACGAGTCAGTTTGGTCCAGGTGATGGTGAATATGTGGCTGCTGCACCACGCACGAGTGAGTTTGATCCAGGTGATGGTGTATATGAGTCTGCTGCACCACCCACGAGTGAGTCTGGTCCAGGTGGTGGTGTGTATGTGACTGCTGCACCACCCACGAGTGAGTTTCGTCCAGGTGGTGGTGTATATGTGCCTGCTGCACCACCCAGTGAGTTTGGGGCCAGATGGGGGTGTATATGTGTCTGCTGCACCACCCCGATGAGTTTGGTCCAGGTGGTGGAGTATATGTGTCTGCTGCACCACCCACGAATGAGTTTGGTCCAGTTGGTGGTGTATATGTGGCTGCTGCACCACCCGCGAGTGAGTTTGGTCCAGGTGGTGGTATATATGTGTCTGCTGCACCACCCACGAGTCAGTTTGGTCCAGGTGATGGTGAATATGTGGCTGCTGCACCACGCACGAGTGAGTTTGGGTCCAGGTGATGGTTTTAATGAGTCTGCTGGGACCACCCCCGAGTGAGTCTGGTCCAGGTGGTGGTGTGTATGTGACTGCTGCACCACCCACGAGTGAGTTTCGTCCAGGTGGTGGTGTATATGTGCCTGCTGCACCACCGAGTGAGTTTGGTCCAGATGGTGGTGTATATGTGTCTGCTGCACCACCCATGAGTGAGTTTGGTCCAGGTGGTGGAGTATATGTGTCTGCTGCACCACCCACGAATGAGTTTGGTCCAGTTGGTGGTGTATATGTGGCTGCTGCACCACCCGCGAGTGAGTTTGGTCCAGGTGGTGGTATATATGTGTCTGCTGCACCACCCACGAGTCAGTTTGGTCCAGGTGATGGTGAATATGTGGCTGCTGCACCACGCACGAGTGAGTTTGATCCAGGTGATGGTGTATATGAGTCTGCTGCACCACCCACGAGTGAGTTTGGTCCAGGTGGTGGTGTGTATGTGGCTGCTGCACCACTCACGAGTGAGTTTGATCCAGATGGTGATGTATATGTGGCTGCTGTAACACCCACGAGTGAGTTTGATCCAGGTGATTATGTATATGTGTCTCGTGCACCACCCACGAGTGAGTTTGGTCCAGGTTATGGTGCATATATGGCTGCTGCACCACCCATGAGTGAGTATCATTAAGGTAATGGTGTGTGTGTGTCTACTGCACCACCCACGAGTGAGTCTGGTCCAGGTGGTGGTGTATATGTGCCTGCTGCACCACCGAGTGAGTTTGGTCCAGATGGTGGTGTATATGTGTCTGCTGCACCACCCATGAGTGAGTATCATTAAGGTAATGGTGTGTGTGTGTCTACTGCACCACCCACGAGTGAGTTTGGTCCAGGTGATGGTGTGTATGTGACTGCTGCACCACCCACGAGTGAGTTTCGTCCAGGTGGTGGTGTATATGTGCCTGCTGCACCACCGAGTGAGTTTGGTCCAGATGGTGGTGTATATGTGTCTGCTGCACCACCCATGAGTGAGTTTGGTCCAGGTGGTGGAGTATATGTGTCTGCTGCACCACCCACGAATGAGTTTGGTCCAGGTGGTGGTGTATATGTAGCTGCTGCACCACCCACGAGTGAGTTTGATCCAGGTGATATTGTATATGTGTCTGCTGCACACCCACGAGTGAGTTATTTTCCAGGTGGTGGTGCTTATATGGGTGCTGCACCACCCACGAGTAAGTTTGGTCCAGATAGTGGTGTATATGTGTCTACTGCACCACCCATGAGCGAGTTTGGTCCAGGTGGTGGTGTATATGTGTCTGCTGAATCACCCACGAGTGAATTTGGTCCATGAGTGAGTTTGGTCCAGGTGGTGGTCTATACGTTGCTGCTGCACCACCCACGAGTGAGTTTGGTCCAGGGGATGGTGCATATGTGGCTGCTGCACCGCCTGAATGAGTTTGGTCCAGGTGATGTTGTATATGTGTCTGCTACACCACCCACGAGTGAGTTTGGTCCGGGTGATCGTGTGTGTGTGTCTGCTGCACCGCCCACGAGTGAGTTTGGTCCAGGTGGTGGCGTATATGTGGCTGATGCACCGCCCTAGTGAGTTTGGTCCAGGTGATGATGTATATGTGGCTGCTGCACCACCCGAGTGAGTTTGGTCCAGGTGGTGGTGTATATGTGGCTGCTGCACCACCCACCAGTTAGTTTGGTCCAGGTGATGATGTATATGTGGCTGCTGCACCACCCGAGTGAGTTTGGTCCAGGTGGTGGTGTATATGTGTCTGCTGCACCACCCAGAAGTGAATTTGGTCCAGGTGGTGGAGTATATGTGTCTGCTGCACCGCCCATGAGTGAGTTTCGTCTAGGTGGTGTTATATATGTGTCTGCTGCACCACCCACGAGTGAGTTTGGTCCAGGTGGTCGTGTATATGTGTCTGCTGCACCACCCACGAGTCAGTTTGGTCCAGGTGACGGAGTATATGTGGCTGCTGCACCACCCATGAGTGAGTTTGATCCAGGTGATGGTGTATGTGTGTCTGCTGCAACACCCACGAGTGAGTTTGGCCCAGATGGTGATGTATATGTGGCTGCTGCACCACCCACGAGTCAGTTTGGTCCAAGTGATGGTGTATATGTGTCTGCTACACCACCCACGAGTGAGTTTGGTCCAGGTGGTGTACATGTGGCTGCTGCACTGCCCGAGTGAGTTTGGCCCAGGTGATGTTGTATATGTGTCTGCTACACCACCCACTAGTGAGTTTGATCCGGGTAATGGTGTATTTGTGTGTGCTGCACCGCTCACGAGTGAGTTTGGTCCAGGTGGTGGTGTATATGTGGCTGCTGCACCGCCCGAGTCAGTTTGGTTCATTATTATTATAATCAAAAAGAAGCGCTAAGCCACAAGGGCTATACAGCGCTACAGGGTAGGGAAGGAAGCGAGGGTATTGGGCGGCAGAAGGGAGGAGGGGTGATCAGTAGGTTACAAAAACAGCGGGGCAGGGGATAGTACAGGGGTAGGGGTAGCAAGAGATTGAGGTAGAAAGGGCTGAAGGTATCAGAATTTTTGAAGTCAGTTGTTGTCAAAAGTCAATGAGAGTGTCCGGATGAAAAAGGGGGGTCCATCACGAGAAGGGAAGGTAAAGAGAGAGCAGCGGGGCGAAAAACGACGACAGAGGCAAATTCTGCATTTTCGTTGATAAAGTGAGCAGTCCAACAGAATGTGGCTTATTGATAATGGAGCCTGGCAATTCTCACAGAGAGGAGCAGGGCACCACTCCATGAGATATCCATGAGTAAGACGAGTATGGCCAATGCGAAGACGGGAGAGAGTAGTCTCCCAACCTCGACACTGATAAGAAGACGGCCAGTAACCTATACTCGGTTTAATGGATTGAAGTTTGTTACCGAGCATAGTAGACCAACGTTGTTGCCAGCGGGTGTGAAGGTGTGAAGATATTGCAGCAAAATAGTCCGTAAATGGAATACCCCTATATGAAAACTGTAGGTCATGTATTGCTGACCGCGCAGCAGTGTCTGCCTATTCATTGCCCTGTACGTCAACATGACCAGGGACCCAACAAAAAACAATATCTTTATGCTTGGTAAAGATGCGGCGTAGCCAAAGTTGGATACGGAGGGGCTAAGGGGTGAGGTGTATCAAAATTTCTGTATAGCCTGTAAAGCACTAAGGGAGTCTGAGACAACCACAAATGATGACACAGGCATAGATGCAATACAGATAAGTGCTGCAAGGATGGCATACAATTCCCGCA
>NC_069469.1:28981098-29025321 GCF_026875155.1 Cherax quadricarinatus | reverse complement strand
CTGTTGGGGGGGCTGAAGAAATACCCCAAACATCCCTTTTGATTCATCTGTGTCTTCAGCTTCCAACTGTGCCCCCTTGGTACTGTGTCCAATCTCTGGAACATCCTGTTTTTGTCCACCTGTCAATTCCTACTGGGGTGTGTGTGTTTTGTGTGTGCGTGTGCGTGTGCGTGTGCGTGTGTGGTGGTGTGTGTGTTGTGTGTGTGTGTGTGTGTGTGTGTGTGTGTATGTGTGTGTGTATGTGTGTTTTGGCATGTGTGTGTGTATGTGTGTGTGCATGTGTATGTGTACTCACCTATTTGTACTCACCTATTTGTGGTTGCAGGGGTGGAGTCTTAGCTCCTGCCCTCGCCTCTTCACCGGGTTGCTATGGGTCCTCTCTTTTCCCCCCCTCAAAGCTTTATCAAACCTTGTCTTAAAACTATGTATGGTTCCTGCCTCCACTACATCACTTTCTAGGCTATTCCACTGCCTGACAACTCTATGACTGAAAAAAATACTTCCTAATATCTCTCTAACTCATCTGTGTCTCCCCTGACCCTCCTGTCCTCTAGTGTCGTCAGGCCGATTTCTCTTAATCTTTCTTCATAAGACATTCCCCTTAGCTCTGGAACTAACCTTGTCGCAAACCTTTGCACTTTCTCTAGTTTCTTGACGTACGGGTACGGGTTCCAAACAGGTACTGCATACTCCAGTATGGGCCTGACGTACACGGTGTACAGTGTCTTGAACGATTCCTTATTAAGGTATTGGAATGCTGTTCTCAGGTTTGCCAGGCGCCCATATGCTGCAGCAGTTACATGGTTGATGTTTGCTTCTGGAGACATGCTCGGTGTTATACTCACTCCAAGATCTTTCTCCTTGAGCGAGGTTTGCAGTCTTTGGCCACCTAGCCTATACTCTGTCTGCGGTCTTCTGTGCCCTTCCCCTATCTTCATGACTTTGCATTTGGCGGGATTAAATTCGAGAAGCCAGTTGCTGCACCAGGTGTCCAGTCTGTCCAGGTCTCTTTGAAGTCCTGCCCGGTCCTCATCTGATTTAATTCTCCTCATTAACTTCGCATCGTCTGCAAACAGGGACACTTCTGAGTCTAACCATGAGTCTAACTGTTTGTGTGTGTGTGTGTGTGTGTGTGTGTGCACTCACCTAGTTGCGGTTGCAGGGGTCGATTCACAGCTTCTGGCCCTGCCTCTTCACTGATCTCTACTGTTTAACTATCCCTTCTCCATGAACCTTATCATATCTCTTCTTAAAGCTCTGTATGGTTCGTGCCTACTCTACATCACTTTCCAGACTAATCTGCCTCCTGATTATTCCACATCCACACATTCCATCATCTCATTTACTGATCTCCCTGCCAGTTCTCTGCCCCCTGAACCTCATGCAAGAAATTCTTCATGCCTGTGTAGACCCCTATCTTGTAGTTTGGCTTCATTCGTCCGGCCACTCCTGCTTTCCTCTCCCTTGTATCTCTACTATGTACTCGAAGCTCAGAACCACGTGATCACTGGTCCCATAGGGGTCTTTCATATGTGATGTCCTCACTGTCTACACTACTCAAGGTGAATACTAGGTCCAGTCTTGCTGGTTCGTCCTCTCCTCTCCTCTGCTCTCTCTCTCTGGTAGTCCCTTACATGTTAGAACATGAGATTTTTCAGTACTGCCTCCATCATCTTAGCCCTCCAAGTTTCTGGGCCCCCATGTGGCTCCAGGTATTCCCAGTCATCTACAATCTGTAGCTTTGCCCTGCTCGCATGAACCCTTCTGGCCACTTCAGCCAGCGTGTCAACCATTACTCTGTTACTCTAATCATATTCTTGCCTTGGCTTCCTGCTATTCTGTGGTGGGTTATACTTCACTGAAATTACTACCATGGGACCTTCAGACTGAAGTGTTCCTATTATATAGTCTCTTCCTTCTCCTCTGTCTCTTCTTTCCAGCTCCTCAAAATCCCATTGGTTATTGAAGAGCATTGCTTCTCCTCCTCCCCCTCTGTCTTTCCTGGTGGTCTGAAATCCCGTTAGAAAAGATGGCATCTGTTATCATTCCTGTGAGCTTGGTTTCTGTGAGAGCAATGATAACCGGTGATGCCTCTCTGATTCTTTCATGCCATTCCTCCCACTTATTCCTTATTCCATCAGCGATGGTGTACCATTCCTTCAGTTTCCTCTCCAGCACTGTGTTGGGATAGCATGTTTGGCTGTGGGGCTCTCAGGGTGATTCAGTGTGTTTGCATTTGGTGATCTGCCCGGCTCTGGTTCTCCTATGCTGACTCTATCTTTATCTCTCTTTCTAGCCCATTTTGTTTCTGTTTCCTCTCACTCAGCTCCTGTCATTCTGTTCTTGTTCTGTCGCAAGCTAGGAAAACCTTCTGTTAAATTGATTTCTTCGCCTATGGTTTCTCTTGCAGGATCCTGTTCCATACTGTTTTTGTCTTAAAAATCAGTTTGATCAGCCGATTTCTCTTCTTCAAGTACCCCCCTATTCTCTGAAAATTTATTATCTCAGTCATGTCCTCCTCACCTATTTCTTTGATGTTGTTTTCAACCTCTTATTTACTTTCTGCTTTCTGTCCTTCGCTTTGCTCTCCTGAAGCCCATTTCCTCTCCTCCTCCCATTACCTTTCCCTCTGTGTCTCTGTGTCCCATATGTACATAGCCATTGTCTCCCTTATTTTTTCCAGTAACTCTTGGTGGCTTGGTCATGCCTCTGCATGACCAAGCTGTAATCTTCACTACCTGCACCCCCTCACTTACTGCTATCACTCCTAACAGCTCTCCCCTTTATTTCTCGGCCTTGCTTGGTGGACTGATAGGGCCTTTGTGTAAGTCTTGTCTCCTTCCTTTCCATTGGGCCCCTTGTTTAATAGAGGTGTACCTACTTCAGATGCCATGTCTCCTCTGGGGACTAGCCCAGTAACTCACTTCCTCATATTTACCTCATATTCTGAGGCCCTTATCTTGGCTTCTACAGCTTCAGCTCTTGACTCTCATTTCTTCTTCTTGGCCTCCATCCTCTTCTAAATTTTCACAGAAAGCTCACTTTGCTTTCCCACTCTTCTTCCATCCTTTTGCATTGCTCTTCCATCCATTTTTCCTTTCCAAGCCCATCTTCCTCTGATCCCCTGAGTCTCGACTTCCTCTCTGGGCCCAATTATTTTATTTTTTATGGGTTAGGCTTTGAAGTGTGTGTGTTTGCTGTTTATGAGTGTGTGTGTGTGTGTGTGTGTGTGTGTGTGTGTGTGTGTGTGTGTGTGTGTACTCACCTAGTTGTGGTTGCAGGGGTCGATTCACAGCTTCTCACCCCACCTCTTCACTGGACGCTACTAGGTCACTCTTCCTGCTCCATGAGCCTTATCTTATCTCTTCCTAAAGCTATGTATGGATCCAGCCTCCACTACATAACTTCTCAGACTATTCCACTTCCTGATAACTCTGTGACTGAAGAAATACTACCTAACATCCCTGTGATTCATCTGAGTCTTCAACTTCCATCTGTGACCCTATGTTACTGTGTCCCATCTCTGAAATATCCTGTCTCTGTCCACCTTGTCGATTCCTCTCAGTATTTCATATGTTATCATATCCCCTCTATCTCTCTTGTACTCCAGTGTCGTGTGGGTTCTAGACTGGTGTTGCATAGTTTAACAAGGGTTTAACGTACACAGTGTACAGGGTCCTGAACCATTCCTTATTAAGATGTCCCTGTTTGCAGACAATGTGAAGTTGATGAGAAGAATCCAATTAGATGAGGACCAGGCAGAACTACAAAGGGATCTGTACAGATTGCAGGCGTGGTCCAGCAAATGGCTCCTGGAGTTCAACCCCGCTAAATGCAAAGTCATGAACATTGAGGAAGGAAAAGAAGACTATAGACAGAGTACAGTCTAGAGGGACAGGGACTACAAACCCCACTCAAGGATCTTTTTCCTTGAGTGAGGTTTGTAGTCCCTGGCCCCCTAGACTGTACTCTGTCTCCAGTTTTCTTTGCCCTTCCTCAATGTTCATGACTTTGCACTAAGTGGGGTTGAACTCCAGGAGCCAGTTGCTGGACCACGCCTGCAGTCTGTACAGATCCCTTTGTAGTTCTGCCTGGTCCTCATCTAATTGGATTCTTCTCATCAACTTCATATTGTCTGCAAACAGGAGCACTTCAGAGTCTATTCCTTCCATCATGTCGTTCACAAATACCAGACGCAGCACTGGTCTAAGGACTGACCCCTGTGGAACCACGCTCATCATAGGCACCCACTCTGACACCTCACCACGTACAACAACTCTCTGTTGTCGTCCTGACAGGTATTCCCTGATCCATTGTAGTGCCTTCCCTGTTATCCCTGCCTGATCCTCCAGCTTTTGCACTAATCTCTTGTGTAGAACTGTGTCAAACTCCTTCGTACAGTCCAAGAAAATGCAATCTACTCACCCCTCTCTCTCTTGTCTTACTGCTGTCACACTGTCATAGAACTTAGGTCGATACCACTGTCTTGTGGATGAATGCAGAGGTGTCTTGTGGAGAATGTTGCACCTGACTTCGTCACAACACGTCGAAAATGTTTGTTGTAATATTCACATGGTTACACATGTCATTCGATACCATCACTTGCTCATAGTCTCGTGGAATTATCCACTGCAGGAAGAACACGGATACGCATTAACACTATGTGATTAATTCTACTGCAAATTTCCTGACTCGTATAAGTGAACTAGACTAACTTTCATAGTTTCCTGAGATTGTCAGAATGAACAAGAGTCAAAACGCACTGATCACTACTGACCCTTTGTCTTTTACCATATCTTGTGACACTGGTAGGAACATATGTGTTCTATTAATTTGTTTGCGAGGAACTAAGACTCCATCAGCCTCTTCCAGGAGGGCTAAGTCCCTCAGAGGGCCGAAGGGGGCAGAGAGGACTGAGAGATACCTCCTCTACTGGAGAATTTTCTCCACACTTGGGGGCAGGCAAAGTGAGCCGTTGGTGAATTATTCATCTCTTAATATTATTTCAATTTTCTCACTCACCACCGCTGCTGATTTTCTTTTCTTAACAACTTTATTCTATGGAATTTCTGGAGAATCACTAAGTTTGTTTTCAACACTGTGTAATTCTAATGGCACTAGTTTATCTATTGTCCACTTGTTCACTGCACCTTTACCATCAGTGTCAATAATCATTATGTTACTAGGTCTTAAGGACATATGATTTACAGGAACACCAGCTCCATAGAAGTGTTTTCTCATTGAGGTGAGATAGTTTTCTCTCCAATCACTTTATTCAGGTGTTTGAATTTATACCTGATTTGCTCAGGTTCGAGGTAAGTAGGATCCTCCATGATTTCTTTATCATTCATGGGAGGAACAGGTTCGAGCCTTCTGCCATAGAGTAAATGAGATGGACTTAACACTTCCAAGTTGTCCGGATCATCGGTAACAGAAGTTAGATGTCTGTTGTTGACTCTATTTTCTACTTCAGTTACGACTGTTCGAAATTCTTCTAAGTCGATTCGCTGACGATGAAGAGTCTTCCTTAAACAACGTTTTACGATGCCGATCATTCTTCATATAATCCGCCGTGCCATGGAGATTTAGGAGGAACGTATCTCCAACGAAAACTGCCTTGATTCAGCATCTGTTGTACTTCTGGTTGATCAAAGATCTTGCTTATATAAGCAGCACCAGCAACAAAGTTCGTTGCATTATCTGAAATCATCAGTCTGGGACATGCCCTTCTGGCTGCAAACCTTCTGAATAATCTGATAAAGGTTTCAGCAGACATGTCAGTGGCTACTTCTAGATGTACTGCTCTAGTTGTAGCACAAGTGAACAAACAGATGTACACCTTGATGGGAACTTTGTCAACTGTTTTGGTTAAAATTATTGGTCTAGTGTAATCTACACCTGTCACCCCATATGGAGTGACATGACAAACTCGCTCAGCGAGATATGGAGGTGGACCTGGATACTGACATACTCGCATATTTTGTCTACCTTGAGGTATCCAGTAGGATTGTCGTATATGACAAAGTGTGTCAGCTACCCCACCATGTAACACGTTACTGTGGGAGTTTTTAACAATCAGGCTTGTTAGCCAATGATTTTGGGGGATCAATATTGGATGTATGGCTTATTTAGGTAGTAAAGAATTGTAAATTCTTACGCAAATATCCCGCACATAGAAGAGAGGAGTTTACGACGACGTTTCGGTCCGACTTGGACCATTTAGAAAGTCAGTGTGACTTTGTAAATGGTCCAAGTCGGACCGAAACGTCGTCGTAAGCTCCTCTCTTCTATGTGCAGGTTATTTGTGTATCGTTCCAGTCACGGTATTGTGCCCTTTTTTTTGTTATTTGTAAATTCTTCCTCGACATCTTATAATCTTTTCAGAGTCGAGATAAAGTCCCAAAGAATTAATCAAATTAGGTTTCTTTGGGGATTTATCCTGAGTTTCCAGAAGTCTTTTCTCTGTAGAGAAGACTCTTTATGTATTTGTTTTACCCAATACTTGATGTATCTAGGAAATTCATAATTAGGCTTTGTCCTTTCAATAAATTTGAAGATAGAACTATAACTCTTAAGAGTTTACCCAAAGATGAGAATTTAGATCCATCAATGGCTATTTTTGGTGTGTCTGCTGTATTTAAGTTGATTATTTCTGCTGTGTTCAAACAGATTGTTTCCTCTGCCATTATGTGAACTTTTTGCTGAGGCCAGTTATTTTCGTTAGAAAGCCAGTTCGGTCCGTGGAGCCATAATTTATTATCCACAAATTTCTTGAGTGGGACACCACGTGACAACATGTCAGCTGGATTCTCTTGGGTAGAGACGTAGAGAAAGAGATAATCACTCTGCATCTCTTTTATTTCTGCTACTCTGTTCTGTTCATAGACCAACTTACTCTAATTATTTCTTAACCACTGGAGAACTGCTTCATTATCACTCCAGATCACGGTTTTTTCAATAGTGAGATGATCAAGTACCTGAATTTCAGCACCCATATCCAGCATATAGCCAAAAAAGTATCCAAAACGGTTGGGATCCTTTCCAAGATACGATACTACGTGCCGCAAAATGCCCTTCTCACACTATACCACTCACTTATTTATCCATACCTCACCTATGCTATTTGTGCTTGGGGATCAACAGCAGCAACACACCTAAAGCCAATAATAACCCAACAAAAAGCTGCAGTAAGAATAATCACTAAATCCCATCCCTGGCAGCACACCCCCCCCACTCTTCAAAGATCTAAACTTACTCCCAGTTCAGTACATCCACACTTACTACTGTGCAATCTATATCTACAGGGCCTTAAACTCTAATATCAACCTTGACCTAAAACGCTTTCTTGATAGTTGTGACAGAACCCATAGTCATAACACCAGACACAAACATCTCTACGACATTCCCCGTGTCCGACTAAACCTTTACAAAAATTCAATGTATGTCAAAGGCCCTAAAATATGGAATACCCTACCTGAGAACTCTAGAACTGCAGACACATTCATCACCTTCAAAACTACCATTAGAAAACATCTTATCTCCCTGATACACCCCGTCAACTAACTACACGAATACCACCTGGTGGTTCACACTTACACTCGCTCACTCATTTGACCATAAACAGAAATATTAATCTCAGTCTTAAAATAATGAATCCTGTGATACTCCAATACTGAAACTATATACTGTGCCAAAACAAAAGCATTCACATTGCTAAACTCATAAACTAGTATTTAGTCACTTAGCCATAATACCAACTTACCTCATAATTTGTAATATTTTACATTTAAGAATAAAACTAAGTATGCCCGAAATGCCTAGCCATGCTAAGCGTTCTAGTGGTACACTCTGTAATCACAATTTTACTACATGTAAACCAAACAATAACCAAATTTCTGTAAACTCAGCATTGTAATCCTTATAGAGAATAAACTTTGAATTGAATTTGAATTGAATTGAATTGCTGAGATAGCTAATTTTATACCTACATAGAGCGCTGTCAGTTCCAATTGTGGTACTGTTCTGACCTTCAAGGGTGCTACCCTGGCCTTTGAAGTAATTAGTGTACTTCCTTCAGCATTACTCATGTAAGCTACAGCGCCATAACCTCTGGTTGACGCATCACAGAACACATGTAATGTGTACTTGTTTCCCTCTTGACCTATTTGTCTGGGAAGTTTAATTTGATGAAGTTGTTTAAACTCCTTGGATATTTCATCCCATGCTTGACTCATTTCTAGAGGCAAGTTCTCATCCCATCCAATTTTGAGCTTCCATGCATCTTGCATAAGCATTTTACCCTTTATGGTAATTGGTGAGACGAGTCCTAGAGGATCAAAACATTGTGATACCTCTGACAGTAAACTACGTTTAGTGAGTGTACTGCATGATTTATTGTTTATCTTTTTGAGACTCAAAGTGTCTTCCTGTGTGTTCCAATTAAGTCCCAGCATATTGTTGCAATCAGGAATTTCAGTTTCAGGGAAATCTTCTTTAATAAGTTCCCTTAATTGTGTTGAATTTGTATTCCACATCCTTAGAGGCATATTTGCTTCTTTCATCTCCTTGTTAGCTTCTCTGTATAAGGATTTCAAATCCTCCTCTTTATTCACAGTACCTTGAAGATTGTCCACATAGAAACTTTTCTTTAAGATTTCTTTGAAGGGACTTTCAGATTTCTTCAAATGTGTATTTAGAGTAGCTTCTAGTAAGAATGGAGAGGATGTTGCACCAAATAATACTGATTTGAAACGATATGTTTTCACTTTGAGGATCATGTGGATTTTCTGGCCACAAGAATCGAGTACAATTTCTGTCTATTTCTTGTAAGCCTACTCTTAATTAAAAAAAACTTTGGAAATATCAGCCGTGTAGGCATATGGATTTGTGCGAAATTTCATAAGCACGTCTCCAAACTTCTCAGTTAACTTTGACCCCGAAACTCTCTCCAGGTATAAAACTGGACACTTCCAGATATATTTCCTCTTTACTTACCTTCTAGTGTAGCATTTCCCGATATATTTCTAACTGCCACTATTATATAGAGAAACATTCATGAACTCACCGGTTCGTATTATCCTTGTGCCGCCATCTTTGTTTCTCCTTGCGCTTCCCCCGCCTCGCTTGCCCACATTCATTTTAGAAAAATTATTAAAATTTTCTACACATCTATTACAAATATTAAATAGTAGTGGGAATGTAAATTTTAATTAAATTATAATAGCTTTAATCATCTGGTTGATGAGACAATAACATGACTCACGAAATCGTAATGACACGATTGCAAACAAACCATACCAAGGGCGGGGATAGAACCCGCGATCAGAGTCTCAAAACTCCAGACCGTCGCGTTAGCCACTGGACCAGCTAGCCACAATAAGATTCGTCCAACTAGGTATATTTCTACACCATAGGAAGGTTAGCACAGGCACCACTGTGACCACAAATGCAAGTTTTTTGTGGCTAGCTGGTCCAGTGGCTAACTCGACGGTCTGGAGTTTTGAGACACTCTGACCGCGGGTTCTATCCCCACCCGTGGTATGGTTTATTAGACAATAACATATAAACATTCATTAATATTGTTCACACATATGTATTTATAATTTATTTTTGGTCATGACTACCCAGGAGCGCTGACACTGGCGGTGTCCAGTGAAGCCTACGCTTGGCCGGTGACGGGGTCTGGAGAGCCTCTCTGGCCGGAGTTACAAGTAGCCTTTACTCCCTTTACTCTCGGTAGTGACTTCGGAATATTAAGCCCACACATTCTCGGCATCAAGAAAGATGTAAGTTTCCTTCTTTATACTCTTTCCTTGCATGTTTTATCACATTTTTTTAATCCCTCTTTCCCACCCTTTCATCGTTTTTTAAACTGAACTTTGTTTCATGTGATAAGTTACTTTAAGTCATAATTGTAATGTATTTTATTATTAGATTACATTAATTCTCTTTTTTTAATTCCAATACAGAGAAAAGGGCTTTAAACTTTATAAATATTGATTTACTATTAAGCAGAGTTCTCGAACAATTGTCATTATTTGTCAGTAAAAAAAATTGTTTCCAAGTTGGCCTATATCTGAAAAATAAAAATATTTCTGTCACTGCGCGATCCTAGAAAGGTGTCCCCTGTCTCACAACCCCAGCCCTCTGCGTCTCAGTGCACACGACTGGAACACTACAGAGTCCACACGACTGGAACACTACAGAGTTCACACGACTGAAACACTACAGAGTCCACACGACTGGAACACTACAGAGTCCACACGACTGGAACACTACAGAGTCCACACGACTGGAACACTACAGAGTCCACACGACTGGAACACTACAGAGTCCACACGACTGGAACACTACAGAGTCCACACGACTGGAACACTACAGAGTCCACACGACTGGAACACTACAGAATCCACACGACTGGAACACTACAGAGTCCACAGGACTGGAACACTACAGAGTCCACACGACTAAAACACTACAGAGTCCACACGACTGGAACACTACAGAGTCCACAGGACTGGAACACTACAGAGTCCACACGACTGGAACACTACAGAGTCCACACGACTGGAACACAACAGAGTCCACACGACTGGAACACTACAGAGTCCACACGACTGGAACACTACAGAGTCCACACGACTGGAACACTACAGAGTCCACACGACTGGAACACTACAGAGTCCACACGACTGGAACACTACAGAGTCCACACGACTGGAACACTACAGAGTCCACACGACTGGAACACTACAGAGTCCTGTATTAAGTGATAATATATTTAAATATTAGCTTTGAAGATTTGAAGGGAATCAGAAGAGACATTCACAACTCATCATTTGGAAGCTAATATCCAAATTTCTTCAATAAAAATTGTAAATTAGGTTACACACAGACCAAATCTAATTCAAACATTTCCTAGGGACCCTAGCTACCTAAAATAGGTTCCTAGGTTAACTAAATAAAATCAAATACTGTAAAACCAATTTAATTAATAAAATTGGCATATGATAAGTTACACAACTTAACATTAAAATATTGTTTCCCAAGAGGATAACACATCAGCACTAAAAGTTTCAAGCCGACCAGAAGATGCATTTTCCAGTTATTGCCCAGAATCCTTCAATTTTTTTTTGTCTACACAGCCTAAACCCACGAAACGTTCCAGTCGTTTGATACGAGTCATCAGCCACTGAAGAATAATGCCCTTCACAATTCTTATATTTTAATCAGAGGAAAGAGATAAACCCATAGCGGTTATATAGCGACTGTGGAATGAGAGGCTTTAAATTTAGTCAAAGCAGAGGAAGGTAAGTCAGGTTCCTTGTACATGTACATGTACAAGGTATATATACCTAGCTGACGTCAGTGATATATTACTATATAGAAAGCCCTTTGTTATGCTATTTCAGGCAAATTAGGTCAATTTTGTCCCAGGATGCGACCCACAACAGTCGATTAACACTCGGGTACCTATTTTACTGATAGATGAGCATAGACGTAAAGTGCCTTTAGGAAACACGTCCTAATGTTTCCAACCTTACCGGGGATCGACCCCCGGACCTCAGTGTGCGAGCTGAGTGAGCTAGCAATAGAGCTACGGGACATCAAGAGCCCTCACCAGCATCAAGACAAAATAAAGCATTAACCTAAACTAACAAAATAACAAACTAGTACCTACACACTCCATTCAAAATACCAACCTAAGGAGTGCACACCAGTGTTAAAATTTTGATGGTGATCAACGGGTCTGTGTCCACCCATCATACGGGAACAAAATTTAGGAATAGTTTATATATCATTGTTGATGGGACACCCACGCATGTAAATACTCCCTTGAATCTTACCCAAGATACAATGTTATGTAAATGGCTAAGAAATATAGCAGGTTGGCACCCACACAGCCCAAAATTTATACAAAAATATTACTTCCAGATATGATTCACCAGTGTTTAAGGTTTGAAGACATTCAGAAGAGGCATTCTCTAGAAATAACATTTGAAATAATTTACTCAATAAAACTGGCCAATAGAAATTTACATAACTCGCAATGAGTAACGAATTGTGTTTTTAGACAATACGTACATGGTGAAAGGTTGAAGCCGATCAGGAACAGCATTCTCCAGTAAATGATCTGATTCGAACAATTCAAAGTTTTTACTTATTGTTGTAAAATTTGACCCCTCAAGGAAGGTTCCTTGATGTTGGTGAGAGGCTCTTGATTTAGGGAATTGGATCTGTGCTCCAGTTCCCCGAATTAAGCCTGAATGCCTTCCACATCCCCCCCCCAGGCGCTGTATAATCCTCCGGGTTTAGCGCTTCCCCCTTGATTATAATAATAATAATGTTGTAAAATTTGAAAACTACACCAAATCAGACTAAACTTATGGGTTATCATCGTCGTTACACACTGCATCTTTATTTCTACAAGTACATGTACATGGTATACTAGTCTAGCTGACATTACTGACATACTGTATAAAAACCACTGGTTATGCAGAGTATTTCGGGCAAATTAGATTAGTTTTGTCCCCAGGATGCGACCCACACCAGACAGTTAACACCCAGGTACGTGTTTTACTGCTAAGTCATTTGACCATAAACAGAAATATTAATCTCAGTCTTAAAATAATGAATCCTGTGATACTCCAATACTGAAACTATATACTGTGCCAAAACAAAAGCATTCACATTGCTAAACTCACAAACTAGTATTTAGTCACTTAGCCATAATACCAACTTACCTCATAATTTGTAATATTTTACAATTAAGAATAAAACTAAGTATGCCCGAAATGCCTAGCCATGCTAAGCGTTCTAGTGGTACACTCTGTAATCACAATTTTACTACATGTAAACCAAACAATAACCAAATTTCTGTAAACTCAACATTGTAATCCTTATAGAGAATAAACTTTGAATTTGAATTTGAAAAAAGTGAACACGGACGGCAGGTACCTTAGGAAAACATGCTTAATACTTTCACTCTTACCGGGTTTCGAACCATTAAACTCAATATGTGAAATGAGTGCTCTACCAACCAGGCTACGAGACACATCGTTGAAGTTTATTTACTCTCCACCGTCGTCGAGTTTTTTGAGCATCATTTTCGAAAGTTAGAAGCTCCATCACAGAGGATTTTGAAGTTATTCAAGTCACTTCAGGATTCTGGGATTTGGTTCAACCAGTTTGATCATAAGTGAACATGCCAGGTATTACAAGAATTTGGTCCCCGTTACCGTAAGATAAGATAAGATTTCGTTCGGATTTTTAACCCCGGAGGGTTAGCCACCCAGGATAACCCAAGAAAGTCAGTGCGTCATCGAGGACTGTCTAACTTATTTCCATTGGGGTCCTTAATCTTGTTCCCCAGGATGCGACCCACACCAGTCGACTAACACCCAGGTACCTATTTGCTGCTAGGTGAACAGGACAACAGGTGTAAGGAAACGTGTCGGAATGTTTCCACCCACCGGGAATCGAACCCGGGCCCTCCGTGTGTGAAGCGGGAGCTTTAGCCACCAGGCCACCGGGCCACGCACCAGGCCACCAGGAAATAGTCCAAAAAATCGTAAAATTATTCTTTATTTCGATTATAAGTGTGATAAACTGGCGAACCTTTCTGAATAAATAATTTATTTTTCCATTCCTTAGTTCTTTTGTCTATTCCCTCTCCACAGCGGATATAAATTCACTTCCTGTTATTCAACTTCCTCCGTCAAACATAATTTGTTCTTTTAGAACTCCATTATCTTCTTAGCCAACAAACCTAATTTATTCTCTCCCCATCTCTCCATAATTCCTTCCCAGCTTTACCAACAATACTTCCATGATCTAGGAGGTCGGGAGGGGTTCTCCATAGGTCCTTTTGTGACCAGACCCAAGAGCAGAGGCTCCGTCACCCTCAACTCTGCCAACCCCCTGGACGCACCACTCATCGATACTAACTACTTCGATCATCCGGAAGACATTGCAGCCATGATCAGAGGTTAGTGCTGTGTGAAGACATTGCAACCATGATCAGAGGTTAGTACTGTGTGAAGACATTGCAGCCATGATCAGAGGTTAGTACTGTATGAAAACATTGCAGCCATGATCAGAGGTTAGTGCTGTGTGAAGACATTGCAGCCATGATCAGAGGTTAGTACTGTGTGAAGACATTGCAACCATGATCAGAGGTTAGTACTGTGTGAAGACATTGCAGCCATGATCAGAGGTTAGTACTGTGTGAAGACATTGCAGCCATGATCAGAGGTTAGTGCTGTGTGAAGACATTGCAGCCATGATCAGAGGTTAGTACTGTGTGAAGACATTGCAGCCATGATCAGAGGTTAGTGCTGTGTGAAGACATTGCAGCCATGATCAGAGGTTAGTACTGTGTGAAGACATTGCAGCCATGATCAGAGGTTAGTGCTGTGTGAAGACATTGCAGCCATGATCAGAGGTTAGTGCTGTGTGAAGACATTGCAGCCATGATCAGAGGTTAGTGCTGTGTGAAGACATTGCAGCCATGATCAGAGATTAGTGCTGTGTGAAGACATTGCAGCCATGATCAGAGGTTAGTGCTGTGTGAAGACATTGCAGCCATGATCAGAGGTTAGTGCTGTGTGAAGACATTGCAGCCATGATCAGAGGTTAGTGCTGTGTGAAGACATTGCAGCCATGATCAGAGGTTAGTGCTGTGTGAAGACATTGCAGCCATGATCAGGAGGTTAGTACTGTGTGAAGACATTGCAGCCATGATCAGAGGTTAGTGCTGTGTGAAGACATTGCAGCCATGATCAGAGGTTAGTACTGTGTGAAGACATTGCAGCCATGATCAGAGGTTAGTGCTGTGTGAAGAGTTGTTAATGGACAGGGAACCGAACATTCTAGGATATGATGAGACAGAGGAAGGTCACTGGAAACTCTTGAGATGGAGACAGTAGGTCAGTGGAATGTGATAAATAGTTTAGAAAACTGACAAGTTGAAGAATGAGACACTTATGCAACATTTGGGAGTCTTTACCGAGGAAACGTTTCGCCAGGCACTGGCTTCTTCAGTTCAATACAAAGAAAAGGCCTGGAAAAAGAGAGTGTGGTAATCAGTCCCATAGCCTGGAATCTATTCCAGGCTGAGGGACTGATTACCTGAAACTCCTACTCTTTTTCCTGTTTTCTTCTTTGCACTGGTCTGCAGAAGCTAATGACAGGAGAAACGTTATCTCAATAAAAATTCCGAATGTTGTACCAACCATCTCATACTTCAAACAGGTCAGAGGGATGTTGGATACTCTGCAGTGTTAAAGTGTTGCAATATTATTAAACGAAGTAGGAGGATGTTGTAAGATAGTCAGCGTGTGCAGACATATCTGAGAATAACACCATGTCTTGAGTGTTACTTAAAAACAAAATATTTATTGAAGAATAGAACATGCAGAAAATATTCGTATTTTCATCATATTTAAAGAAAGAAACTAAGATTTTATAAACATACAGAAAACTTTGGCCATTAAGATTAATTCCTAATATATTTTTAATAAACAATTCTTCCTCAGGGTTAAAGTTCTCCCTTAAACTTGCATCGATGCCAGCATTAAAGGAGGACTTCGATGCTGTGTTCCACGACCGTGTACTACCAGGGTGCGAGCACGAGGTTCTCTACTCGGACAAGTACTGGGAGTGCTACAGTAAAGTCCTCGTTGGTACCTTGTACCATCCCTGCGGCACCTGCAAGATGGGCCCAGACTCTGATACCTACAGCGTTCTTGACGAACAACTCAGGTGAGATGTAAGGAGAGATTATTATATACAAGGAGAAGCGCTAAACCCTTAAAGGTCATACAGAGCCTGAGAGAAACTCTAGGTAACCAAGTTTAATCAGAGGAAAGAGAGGATAGCCTCAATGCCTTAAGTCAGGAATCCTTCGTTAGCATCAAGGGAGTGGAAGAGCTAAAGATCAAAGATGGAGGGATTTAAAAATAAAAGATTAGGCAAAAACAGAGGATGGTAAAGAAAATAAATAATACTGTACATAGGTCTACAAAAAGATTGTACTTAGGGATTATTCTATGAAAATACTTAGAGAGGGTCATAGTGTGACCCTTTAAGGTTACACAGTGTATGGGAAATTGGAGAGGTGGGGATAATCAGATGTGACTCCGAGGAAGAGGGAAGGTAGCTCCAGTTCCTTGGATCAAAGCATCACTATGCAGTGGCAACGTAAGAGGAAGGCGGGCCGTCTCGGGTGACACCATAGAGCCTCTAAAGAAGGGGACATTAATGCCCAAAACAGTGCTGCAGCAACATTAGAGAAAAATTCTTTGTTTCCATATAGCCTATTATATGAATACAGAGTACAAATAGGCCTATACAGAGAAATTGGGAAAAACCGTAATCCACCTGGCATCATTATGATCAGTCATCAGTGACGCAACATTCTGTGTGTGCTGTACCACCCACGAGTGAGATTGGTCCAGGTGCGGGTTTATGTGTGTCTGCTGCACCACCCACGACTGAGTTTGGTCCAGGTGGTGGTGCATATGTGTCTGCTGCACCACCCACGAGTGAGTTTGGTCCAGGTGATGGTGTATATATGGCTGCTGCACCACCCATGAGTGAGTATCATTAAGGTAATGGTGTGTATGTGTCTACTGCACCACCCACGAGTGAGTTTGGGCCAGGTGATGGTGTATATGTGTCTGTTGCACCACACACGAGTGAGTCTGGTCCAGGTGGTGGTGTGTATGTGACTGCTGCACCACCCACGAGTGAGTTTCGTCCAGGTGGTGGTGTATATGTGCCTGCTGCACCACCGAGTGAGTTTGGTCCAGATGGTGGTGTATATGTGTCTGCTGCACCACCCATGAGTGAGTTTGGTCCAGGTGGTGGAGTATATGTGTCTGCTGCACCATCCACGAATGGGTTTGGTCCAGGTGGTGGTGTATATGTAGCTGCTGCACCACCCACGAGTGAGTTTGATCCAGGTGATATTGTATATGTATCTGCTGCACCACCCACGAGTGAGTTATGTCCAGGTGGTGGTGCATATATGGGTGCTGCACCACCCACGAGTAAGTTTGGTCCAGATAGTGGTGTATATGTGTCTGCTGCACCACCCATGAGCGAGTTTGGTCCAGGTGGTGGTGTATATGTGTCTGCTGAATCACCCACGAGTGAATTTGGTCCATGAGTGAGTTTGGTCCAGGTGGTGGTCTATACATTGCTGCTGCACCACCCACGAGTGAGTTTGGTCCAGGGGATGGTGTATATGTGGCTGATGCACCGCCCTAGTGAGTTTGGTCCAGGTGATGATGTATATGTGGCTGCTGCACCACCCGAGTGAGTTTGGTCCAGGTGGTGGTGTATATGTGGCTGCTGCACCACCCACGAGTGAGTTTGGTCCAGGTGATCGTGTGTGTGTGTCTGCTGCACCGCCCACGAGTGAGTTTGGTCCAGGTGGTGGTGTATATGTGGTTGCTCCACCACCAACGAGTGAGTTTAGTCCAGGTGGTGGTATATATGTGGCGGCTGCACCACCCACGAGTGAGTTTGATCCAGGTGATGGTGTAACCCACGATGAGTTTGGTACAGATATGGTGTATGTGTGTCTGCTGCATCACCCAGAGTGATTTTGGCCCCAGGTGAGGTTATAGTGTCCCTGCACCACCCACGGCGGTTTTTGGCCCAGTATTGTGTATTTTTGGGCGCTGCACCGCCTGAGTGATTTTGGTCCGGTGGGGGTGTATATGTGGCTGCTTGCACCCCCCACGGTGATTTTGGGGTCGGGGTGGGGGTGTATATGGGCTTCTCCACCTCCCCGATGATTTTGTCAGGTAATATGTAAATGTGCGGTCACCCCCCACGAGTGATTGGGCCCATTTGGGGGTGTATTTTTGGGGCTGCTGCACCACCCGCGAGTGATTTGGGCCCAGGTGGGGGATATTGTGTCGCTGCACCCCCCACATGAGTTTGATCCGGTGATGGGTATAGGGGCTGCGCACCACTCACGATGATTTTGATCCAGATGGGAGTAATGTGACTGTGTAACCCCCACAGTATTTGATCCGGGGTGATTGTGTAATAGGGGCTGCTGAACCCCCAGAGTGAGTATCATTAAGGTAAGGTGTGAGGGTGTCTACTGCACCACCCACGGTGAGTTTGGCCGGGTGAGGTGAATATATGGCTCTGCCCCCCCCATGAGTGATATCATTAAGGTAATGGTGTGTATGTGTCTTACGCACCACCCACGAGGTTTTTGGGCCCAGGGGGGTATTTGTTTTGTTGCCCACACACGGTGATCTTGTCCAGGTGGTGGTGTGTATGACTGCTGCCCCCACCCACGAGTGGTTTGGTTCCAGGGGGGTATAAGTGCCTGTGCCCCCCGAGTGGTTTGGTCCAATGGTGGTGAATATGTGTCTGCTGCACCACCCATGAGAGTTTGGTCCAGGGGGGGAGTATAGTGTCTGCACCATCCCGAAGGGGTTTGGTCCAGGGGGTGGTGTATATGTAGCTGCTGCACCCCCACAGGATTTGATCCAGTGTATTGTATATTATCGCGCACCACCCACGGTGGTTATGTCCAGGGGTGGTCAATATGGGTGCTGCACCCCCACGGTAATTTTGGTCCAAAAATAGTGGTGTATAGGTCTGCTGCACCACCCAGACGAGTTGGTCGGTACCACCTAGTTTACTCACCAATTGGGTTTTGCGGGGTGGGTCCGAGCTCCTGCCCCCCTCTTCACTGATCCTATAGGCCCTTCCCTGAGCCCTGAGCTTTAACGTACCTCTGTTAAAGCTATGTATGGGTCCCGCCTCCACTACATCGTTCCCAAACTATTCCACTTACGACTACTCTGTGGCTGAAGAAAAACTTTCCTAACATCCCTGTGATTCATCGGTCTTTAGCTCCAACTGTGTCCCCCCTTTTTACGTTTTCCAATTCTGGGAAAATCCGTTTTTGTCCACCTTGTCAATTCCTCTCGTATTTTGTATGTCGTTATCATGTCCCCCCTTCTCCCTTCCTCCAGTGTCGCAGGTTGATTTTCCCCTTAACCCCCCTCGTAGGACTCCCCTTAGCCTGGGACTAGTTTGTTGCAAACCTTTTCACTTTCTCTGTTTCTTTTTGTGCTTGGTAGGGGGGGTTCCAAACTGGGCCGCTACTCCAATATGGGCCAAGTATCGGTTACAGGGTCCCCAACGATTCCTTTTTAAGATGTCGGAAGGTTCTGAGGTTGCTAGGCCCATATGCTGCAGCTTATTTTGGGTTTATGTGCGCTTAGGGATGTGCCTGGGGTTTAACTACCCCAAAATCTTTTTTCCTTTTAGTGAGGTTTGTAGTCTTGCCCCCCCAATGTACTTTCCCTTTGCGGGCCCTTTTTTGGGCCCTTCCCCCAAACTTCATGATTTGCACTTGGTGGGATTGAACTCCAGGAGCCAATTGCTGGACCAGTTCTGCAGCCTGTCCAGATCCCTTTGTAGTTCTGCCTGGTCTTCGATCGAGTGTATTCTTCTCATCAACTTCACGTCATCTGCAAACAGGGACACCTCAGAGTCTATTCCTTCCGTCATGTCGTTCACAAATACCAGAAACAGCACTGGTCCTAGGACTGACCCCTGCGGGACCCCGCTGGTCACAGGTGCCCACTCTGACACCTCGCCACGTACCATGACTCGCTGCTGTCTTCCTGACAAGTATTCCCTGATCCATTGTAGTGCCTTCCCTGTTATCCCTGCTTGGTCCTCCAGTTTTTGCACCAATCTCTTTGTGTGGAACTGTGTCAAACGCCTTCTTGCAGTCCAAGAAAATGCAATCCACCCACCCCTCTCTCTCTTGTCTTACTGCTGTCACCATGTCATAGAACTCCAGTAGGTTTGTGACACAGGATTTCCCGTCCCTGAAACCATGCTGGCTGCTGTTGATGAGATCATTCCTTTCTAGGTGTTCCACCACTCTTCTCCTGATAATCTTCTCCATGATTTTGCATACTATACATGTCAGTGACACTGGTCTGTAGTTTAATGCTTCATGTCTGTCTCCTTTTTTAAAGATTGGGACTACATTTGCTGTCTTCCATGCCTCAGGCAATCTCCCTGTTTCGATAGATGTATTGAATATTGTTGTTAGGGGTACACATAGCGCCTCTGCTCCCTCTCTCAATACCCATGGGGAGATGTTATCTGGCCCCATTGCCTTTGAGGTATCTAGCTCACTCAGAAGCCTCTTCACTCTTCCTCGGTTGTGTGCACTGTGTCCAGCACTTGGTGGTGTGCCCCACCTCTCCGTCTTTCTGGAGTCCCTTCTGTCTCCTCTGTGAACACTTCTTTGAATCTCTTGTTGAGTTCTTCACATACTTCCCGTCATTTCCTGTTGTCTCTCCTCCTTCCTTCCTTAGCCTGATTACCTGGTCCTTGACTGTTGTTTTCCTCCTGATGTGCTGTACAACATTTTTTTCGGGTCAGATTTGGCTTTCGCTGCTATGTCATTTTCATATTGTCTTTGGCCTCCCTTCTTATCTGTGCATATTCATTTCTGGCCTTACGACTGTTCTCCTTATTCTCCTGGGTCCTTTGCCTTCTATATTTCCTTCCATTCCCTAGCACACTTGTTTTTTGGGCCTCCCTGCACCTTTGGGTAAACCATGGGCTCATCCTGGCTTTTTCATTACTCCTGTTACCCTTGGGTACAAACCTCTCCTCAGCCTCCTTGCATTTTATTGCTACATATTCCATCATCTCATTAACTGGTTTCCCTGCCAGTTCTCTGTCCCACTGAACCCCGTTCAGGTAGTTCCTCATTCCTGTGTAGTCCCCTTTCTTGTAGTTTGGCTTCATTCGTCCTGGCCTTCCTGCTTCTCCCTCCACTTGTAGCTCTACTGTGTATTCGAAGGTGGTGGTGTATATGTGTCTGCTGAATCACCCACGAGTGAATTTGGTCCATAAGTGAGTTTGGTCCAGGTGGTGGTCTATACATTGCTGCTGCACCACCCACGAGTGAGTTTGGTCCAGGGGATGGTGTATATGTGGCTGATGCACCGCCCTAGTGAGTTTGGTCCAGGTGATGATGTATATGTGGCTGCTGCACCACCCGAGTGAGTTTGGTCCAGGTGGTGGTGTATATGTGGCTGCTGCACCGCCTGAATGAGTTTGGTCCAGGTGATGTTGTATATGTGTCTGCTACACCACCCACGAGTGAGTTTGGTCCAGGTGATCGTGTGTGTGTGTCTGCTGCACCGCCCACGAGTGAGTTTGGTCCAGGTGGTGGCGTATATGTGGCTGATGCACCGCCCTAGTGAGTTTGGTCCAGGTGATGATGTATATGTGGCTGCTGCACCACCCGAGTGAGTTTGGTCCAGGTGGTGGTGTATATGTGGCTGCTGCACCACCCACCAGTTAGTTTGGTCCAGGTGATGATGTATATGTGGCTGCTGCACCACCCGAGTGAGTTTGGTCCAGGTGGTGGTGTATATGTGTCTGCTGCACCACCCAGAAGTGAGTTTGGTCCAGGTGGTGGAGTATATGTGTCTGCTGCACCGCCCATGAGTGAGTTTCGTCTAGGTGGTGTTGTATATGTGTCTGCTGCACCACCCACGAGTGAGTTTGGTCCAGGTGGTCGTGTATATGTGGCTGCTGCACCACCCATGAGTGAGTTTGATCCAGGTGATGGTGTATATGTGTCTGCTGCAACACCCACGAGTGAGTTTGGCCCAGATGGTGATGTATATGTGGCTGCTGTACTGCCCGAGTGAGTTTGGCCCAGGTGATGTTGTATATGTGTCTGCTACACCACCCACTAGTGAGTTTGATCCGGGTAATGGTGTATTTGTGTGTGCTGCACCACTCACGAGTGAGTTTGGTCCAGGTGGTGGTGTATATGTGGCTGCTGCACCGCCCGAGTCAGTTTGGTTCATTATTATTATAATCAAAAAGAAGCGCTAAGCCACAAGGGCTATACAGCGCTACAGGGTAGGGAAGGAAGCGAGGGTATTGGGCGGCAGAAGGGAGGAGGGATGATCAGTAGGTTACAGAAAACAGCGGGGCAGGGGATAGTACAGGGGTAGAGGGTAGCAAGAGATTGAGGTAGAAAGGGCTGAAGGTATCAGAATTTGTGAAGTTAGTTGTTGTCAAAAAGTCAATGAGAGAGTCCGGATGAAATGTGGGTCCATCAGCGAGAAGGGAAGGTAAAGAGAGAGCAGTGGGGCGAAGACGACGACAGAGGCAAATTCTGCATTTTCGTTGATAAAGTGAGCAGTCCAACAGAATGTGGCTGATTGATAATGGAGCCTGGCAATTCTCACAGAGAGGAGCAGGGCACCACTCCATGAGATATCCATGAGTAAGACGAGTATGGCCAATGCAAAGACGGGAGAGAGTAGTCTCCCAACCTCGACACTGATAAGAAGACGGCCAGTAACCTATACTCGGTTTAATGGATTGAAGTTTGTTACCGAGCATAGTAGACCAACGTTATTGCCAACGGGTGTGAAGGTGTGAAGATATTGCAGCAAAATAGTCCGTAAATGGAATACCTCTGTATGAAACTGGTAGGTCATGTACTGCTGACCGTGCAGCAGTGTCTGCCTATTCATTGCCCTGTACGTCAACATGACCAGGGACCCAACAAAAAACAATATCTTTATGCTTGGTAAAGATGCGGCATAGCCAAAGTTGGATACGGAGGACTAAGGGGTGAGGTGTATCAAATTTCTGTATAGCCTGTAAAGCACTAAGGGAGTCTGAGACAACCACAAATGATGACACAGGCATAGATGCAATACAGATAAGTGCTGCAAGGATGGCATACAATTCAGCAGTAAAAATACAAGCTGAAGATAGTAAATGCCCTCGTACGACGTTGTCTGGAAACACTGCTGCGAATCCTACGCCGTCAAAAGACTTAGAGCCATCTGTGTACACAGCAATGGCATGAGAATGAGAGTGGAAGTGGTCAAGAAAAAGAGAGACTGTAGACAGTTGGGCTTTCGAGCAAGGGAGAGAGAAAGAACAGACTCGAACAGCTGGAACTTCCCAGGGGGGTAGGGAAAAGTGAGATGCTACATGAACATAGAAAGGTGGTAATTGAAGAGAAGACAAGAGCAAATGAAGGCGAAGAGAGAAGGGACGGAGTAAACAGGCGGCGAACAAATAAAGAATGTCTACTAATATCAGTGACCATTCTATAAATGGAAGGATTGCGGAGATCATGAGAGCGTACATAGTAGCGAAAGCAATGGGCATCACGGCGATCGGATAAGGATGGAACGTTCGCTTCTGCATAGAGGCTCTCAACAGGGGAAGAGCGAAAAGCACCGAGGCATAAACGTAATCCTTGGTGATGAATGGGGTTAAGGCTAGAGAGAGTAGCAGGAGATGCCGCTGAATAGATCAGGTCACCATAATCAAGTTTTGATAAAATGAGGGTGGAATGTAGGCGAAGGAGGGTTCGACGATCAGCTCCCCATGAAAGATGAGCAAGGGTTTTAAGAAGGTTCAGCCAGCTGTGACAAGTTGCCTTCAGAGAGGTAATGTGAGGTTTCCAGGATAACCTACGGTCAAAGAGGCCCAGAAGCTTGACTGTATCACGTTCAGGGATACGGGAGCCATAGAGGTACAAAGGATGATCGGAGATGACAGAGCGTCTAGTGAAAGTAATTTGGTGGGTTTTAGTGCTGGAAAATTTAAACCCATGTGTGGTGGCCCAATTGGAAACACGGTCGACCGCATGCTGGAGAGAAACTGTAATGAGTTGACAGTCAGCGCCTGAACAGGCAATAGCGAAGTCATCAACATAGAGTGATGGCCAAATATTTGATGGAAGACTAGAGGCCAAATCATTAATAGCAGCAAGGAGAAAAAGTGTTGTGCTCAGAACACATCCCTGGGGGTCACCTTCAGCTTGGATAAAGTCCGGGGAGAGCACATTATTAACCCGAACACGGAAATGTCTATCAGTTAAAAAGTTCTTAAGGAAGGATGGTAGATTGCCTCGGAGGCCTAAGGAGTGGGCTTGGGCCAAATATATTATACCTCCAAGTTGTGTCATATGCCTTCTCAAGGTCAAAAAATATGGCAATAACTGAGTGGTTATTTGCAAAGGCTTTATGAACATACGTATCCAAGCGTAGTAAGGGGTCTATGGTAGAACGTCCCTTACGAAAGCCATATTGATGAGTGGAGAGACTGTTGTGTGTCTCTAAATACCACACTAAACGTCTATTTACCAGGCGTTCCATCACTTTGCAAACTGCACTGGTAAGAGCAATGGGACGATAGTGGGAGGCTTCATGTCCCGTAGTGCCTGGTTTGTGGAAAGGGAGAACAATGGCAGATTTCCACAGCTGTGGAGGAACTCCTTGTGACCAAATAAGATTGAAAAGGCATAATAGGACTGCAAGGGCTGACTGATGTAAATGTTGTAGCATACAAATATGAATGTCGTCGGGCCCATTATTATTATTACAATCAAGGGGGAAGCGCTAAACCCGGAGGATTATACGCCCTGGGGGGGAATGTGAAGGCAATTCAGCTTAATTTGGGGAACTGGGCACAGATCCAATCCCTAAATCAAGAGCCCCTCACCAATCAGGAACCTTCCTGATGGGTCGTCGGGTCCCAGCTGCCGATATAGGCAGAGCAATAGTGTTGCCTCCAGTTTTGAGTGTAAAAGGCACATTTATACTGTTCTTCTCTGAGAGAAGAAATAATCCAAGGTGCTAACTTTCTTGCAGACTTTGAGGAAAGAAGCGAGGCATAGATGAAGCCCCTAAAATAAAGCCAGATGATTCCAATTTCCATGTGCAACATCAGTGGGTTTGCTAAAACACTCAACACCGCAACCTGCAGAACAGGACCCGGGTCATGAGAATATTGCCACTCAGTTTCGTACTTTATCCAGACTGCACCATAGAGGAAGCAGAGGTGATGGTGGAGAACATAATCTGCCAGCAAGTGCATTTAGTTGCGATGACACGGCAAGCGATCACAACACGTTCTGCTTAAAATCAAGAATCTGCTCTGTGGTGTCTATCATGTACCGGTAAACCATGCCCATGCAGCGCTTTCTAAATGTACTGGCAGCGAGCACAAGCAGATAGACCACCAAGGCAAACGCAATTCTGAGAATGCCTGCTCCGAAGTTGGGGTAGAATGACAGCTGCGGTTTAAAAACGGAGGACGAGAAGAGGTGTAAAAGCTCAATCAATGAGGACGAAGAAATGAACCTCACTAAAAGCCAAGTTAGTTATGAGTAAAGGTTCCAATTGCCTGATCAAATTGCAGCGTGGGAATACGAAGAGGGGGAATAGAAAAGGGGAAGGGAAGAATGATTGGGAAATGGATCCGCTGTCATGTAAATCCGAAGAACAGACCAGGTAAGTCTAATGCGGCAGAGAAGAGCAACTGAAGACAAAGCAAGAAGAGTGTGAGTTCAGAATCAAAATGGGGTGTGAGTACCTGTATTTAAAACATGGAGGGGGTGGGTAGCAAGAAAAGCCTCTAACTGAATGCTACGGGAATCACAGTGAGACCCCCCAGAGGAAATGATGGGCATTAAAATCGCCAAGTAACAGAATCGGTAGTGGTAATGACGAAACAAGAAAGGCAATATCTGGAATAGATAATACCCGAGAAGGAGAGAGATATAAAGAACATAGCGTATACCACCTATGCAAGTGGATACAGGCTGCTGTGTAATGTAGCAAAGTACGAACAAATAGCTGATGGTACGGAATATCCGTGCGTAGAAGAAGGGCACTTTCATTAAAGGTCCCATCAGGAAAAGGATCTGAAGAATACAATAAATTATAGCCTGAGATGGGAGAGATAACAGCAGAGTGTAATTTTGATTCCTGTAAGCAAACACCAACAGGGGAAAACTGGGAGAGTAACATCTGAAGCTCACCCCGATTACCCCTGAGGCCACATATTTCCGCTGTAAATAGGCCATGATTGGCAATGATAAAGATACTTGAAATCCACAGGTAAGGGTTCCTACGGACTAGAGGGGTTAGAAAAGTCCACATGCGGAGGCAGCGGAAAACGTTCAAGCAGCGAAGGAACAGTGTGCTGTGAAGAAAGGAGTTGCACAGATGGAGAAGAGGAGAGAGAAGGAACAGAGGGTGGATCAGTGTCCATTGATGGTTTGGTCTCTGCAATATATTCAGAGATTGCTTCAAGTGTTTCAGAATTCAGAGACGTCGTATGGGAGACAATATTGGAGATGGTAGGGGGAGGATGAGTAAAGATTGGAACTGTAATAGACTGTACCAAGGTAGGGGGGGGGCCAAATGGTGGAGGGAACTGGAGAAGAAGCATGGAAGGGGACAGAAGAGGCAGAAACCTGGGAGGTGGCAGAAGAGGAAGAAACTTGGGAGGGAACAGGGGAGGTAGGTACGAGGAGGAGGGTGAACCTCTACACTTGTTACAGAGCCAGTGAGAGGGAAAGAACCCGGTACAGAGACAGGGAAGGTAAAATGAGTAGGTGGAAGAAGGGAAGGAGGGGTTAAAGGACCTTTCTTTGACTTCTGAGGAGCAGAGGGACGATTGGGAGGAGGTGTCGTACGAGGTCTCGTCGATACTGAGGCTTGTGAGGGAGAACACGAAGAAGCGAGAACAGACTGAGGCATTGAAGTAGGGACGTCTGAGCCTAGGACAGCAAAAGAATTAGACAGGAGTGACTATGGGAGAGGTAACCATAGAGGAGGCTGCAGAAGATGGGACCCCAGAAGTGGGGGGACGTTTTGAAACACGGGAATAAGAAACACGAGGTAGCCTCCCTTGGAGGCAGAGATGAGAAACTGCCATGACATAAGGGAGACCTTCTGCTTCTTTGAGGTAACGGATTTCCACTTCATTTAAGTAGACTTGGCAACGGCAAGAGTATGAAGGGTGAGCCTCATGACAATTAAGGCAAGAGGGAGGTAGATTGCAAGACGTATTAGAATGGTCATCGGCACCACAGACTGGGCATTCGGCTAAGGATCTGCAATATTTGCTGGATGGCCAAATCGCCAGCAATTTCTACACTGTTGTGGTGTAGGGATCACCTTTTGAACTTGTAACCGATGTCCTGCTACATAAACTGTGGATGGGAGTTCACGGCTGTCAAAAGTTAAACGAGCCACATTGCTAGGGTATCGTCTCCGCCCACGGGCAGGAAGAACATAAGTGTCTACCTTGAGGATTAGGAGATCTTGGAGTTCCAGCTGTTCAAGAATGTCATTGCCACATGTCTGGAAATTTTGTTGAACTATGGTATGGGGCAGAATTACGGTACCACTACAAGAATTGAGGGAATGATGTTTTTTCAATAGTGACAGGAACAGTATCTATATGGGAAAGAAGAGAAAGATCATGAGCTTGGGTAGCATTCTGTACAGTGATGATGTGCGTACTGCTCTTAAGAGCATGAAAAGAAATATCTTTACCAACATGTGGTCAGAAAGATAGGTGGTAGAGGAAGTCGGTCGTAAAGTGAAGAATTTAGTCCATTGTGCAGTCTGAAACTGAGTGTGGAAAGGGAGTGCAGGACGTGTTGATCTTTTCTGAGAAGAACGAGAAGGTGGAGAAGTATGGTCAGCAGGTAATTGTCGTTCGTGTTTAGGCGTGAGACCAGAGTTGGTCCGACATGGAACGGGCCGGTGATTCGAAAATTGCCGCACCGTAGAGGGAGAGGCCGGAAGCATAGTCAAAGGAGAGCGGAGGTCAGATAAATCAAAGGAGTCAGTTCGAGACCTCAGTACCTGAAGCGGGTGAGGAAACAACACCAGCAAGAGGTACAGAGGCATGAGGAGTGTCTGAGGAGTGGTCCAAAGACCAGGCGGAGTCAGAATGGGGTGCGGTATCAAGAAGGGGCCCAGGGGTAGCAGGTTCATAGATTGGGTTCTCCATGGTTAGGTTACTTCTTTCTTTTTGTTTTTAAGAAAAAAAAGAAAATAAAAATAAAAAAGAATAAAAAAAAGGGGGGACCGGGGAAGGATAGTTCCTAGGAGGAATGAAAGAGCAAGAAATCTCCCTCCGTGCCCAAGAGGACCTCAGCACCGCAAGTAGCGTAGATGCAGCATAGAACCCGTGCCATACCCTACCCATCATGCCAGTAAACCAGCAATCCGGGATAGCAACCTCACATCTGCCGAGCTACCTCGGTGGACAAAAGAGAGGGTGGCTGGATATCCGCCACAAAGCATACCTCCTTCAGCCACCAACCCCGGAATCCAAAAGGTGGCTTCCAGATATACACCTGTCGCCCGAAAGACACCAAAAGCCACACTCCGGGATACTGGAGAGGGATCGGGACATCCCCAGGTGATCCAGATTTCACGGCAAACTACGCCACTGCCAAGAACCTCAATGGAATGGGATGGACCCCGGTACCCTTCCCCCTACCTAGGAACTAGCGCGCCTGTGGGAAAAATCCCAAAGGCCAAAAAGAGGAAGGGCAAAAGGGAGGGGTGGGGAGAGGGAGGAGGAAAGGGAAAAGAGGAGGATGGGATAGGGAAGGGGGGATTGGGGGGTAATTAGGTTCGGTCTGAGGAAGGAGACCAACAGGTCTAATTCCTCAGACCAAGAGCCTCTTCACCACACCAAGGAGCCCCCCTTGAAGAGGTCAGTTTGGTTCAGGTGATGATGTATATGTGGCTGCTGTACCGCCCGAGTGAGTTTGGTCCAGGTGGTGGTGTATATGTGGCTGCTGCACCACCCACCAGTTAGTTTGGTCCAGGTGATGGTGTATATGTGGCTGCTGCACCACCAGAGTGAGTTTGGTCCAGGTGGTGGTGTATATGTGGCTGCTGCACCACCCACCAGTTAGTTTGGTCCAGGTGGTGTATATGTGGCTGCTGCACCACCCACGAGTGAGTATGGTCCAGGTGGTGGTGTATATGTGGCTGCTGCACCACTCACCACAGAGTTTAATCCAGGTGGTGGTGTATATGTGTCTGCTGCACCACCCAGAAGTGAGTTTGGTCCAGGTGGTGGAGTATATGTGTCTGCTGCACCACCCACGAGTCGGTTTGGTCCAGGTGATGGTGTATATGTGGCTGCTGCACCACCCACGAGTGAGTTTGATCCAGGTGATGGTGTATGTGTGTCTGCTGCAACACCCACGAGTGAGTTTGGCCCAGATGGTGATGTATGTGTGGCTGCTGCACCACCCACGAATGAATTTGGTCCAGGTGATGGTGTACATGTGTCTGCTGCATCACCCACTAGTGAGTTTGGTCCATGTTGTGGTTTATATGTGGCTGCTGCACCACCCACGAGAGAGTTTGGTCCAGGTGATGGTGTATATGTGTCTACTGCACCACCCACGAGTCAGTATGGTCCAGGTGATGGTATATATATGGCTGCAGCACCGCCCGAGTGAGTTTGATCAAGGTGATGTTATATATGTGTCTGCTACACCACCCACGAGTGAGTTTGATCCGGGTGATGGTGTGTGTGTGTCTGCTGCACCGCCCACGAGTGAGTTTGGTCCAGGTGGTGGTGTATATGTGGCTGCTGCACCACCCACGAGTTAGTTTGCTTCAGGTGATGGTGTATATGTGGCTTCTGCGCCACCCGAGTGAGTTTGGTCCAGGTGGTGGTGCATATGTGGCTGCTGCACCACCCACGAGTGAGTTTGATCCAGGTGATGGTGTATATGTGTCTGCTGCATCATCGGCGAGTTAGTCTGGTACAGGTGATGGTGTACATGTGGCTGCTGTGCCGCCCGAGTGAGTTTGGTCCAGGTGGTGGTGTATATGTGTCTGCTGCACCACCCACGAGTGAGGTCCAGGTGGTGATGTATATATGGCTGCCGCACCACCCACGAGTAAGTTTGGTCCAGGTGATGGTGTATAATAATAATAATTATAATAATATCTTTATTTACTACAAGTACATGTACAAGGTATACAGTCCTAGCTGACAACAATGACATATTACTATATAGAAACTCCCTTGTTATGCTCTGCATTTAGGGCAAATTAGGTCAGTGTCCCGAGATGTGACCCACACCAGTCGACTAACACCCAGGTACCCATTTTACTGATGGGGAACATAGACAACAGGTGGAAAGAAACACGTCCAATGTTTCTACTCTGGCTGGGAATCGAACCCAGGCCCTCGCCGTGTGCTGCACCACCCACGAGTCAGTTTGGTCCAGGTGATGGTGTATATGTAGCTGCTGCACCACCCAGGAGTAAGTTTGATCCAGTTGATGCTGTATATGTGGCTGCTGCACCGCCCGAGTGAGTTTGGTCCAGATGGTGGTGTATATGTGGCTGCTGTTCCACCCACGAGTGAGTTTGGTCCATATGGTGGTGTATATGTGGCTGCTGCACCACCCACGAGTGAATTTGGTCCAGGTGGTGGTCTATATGTATCTGCTGCATTATCCATGAGTGAGTTTGATCCAGGTGGTGGTGTATATGTGGCAGCTGCACCACCCAAGAATTAGTTTGGTTCAAGTGATGGTGTATATGTATCTGCTGCACCACCCACAAGTGAGTTTGGTTCAGGTGATGGTGTATATATGCCTGCTGCACCACCCACGAGTGAGTTTGGTCCAGGTGATGGTGTATATGTGGCTGTGTTAAACAGACAAAGGGTCAGGTAATCATCAGATTTTGAGCTTTTCTTTTGCTTATTGGTGATGTCATCATGAATCAAGATATATGAACGGGTGAAAAGTGATATTCAAGAAATGTGCTATTTTACTGCCAATGTTAATGAAATAACACGGGCGGGTTCTCTCCCCACCCGTGATATAGTTTGTTTGCAATCGTGTCATTATGATTTCGTGAGTCATGTTGACGGCTTTGAGGGGACTTGAGCTGGAGTTCGTCATGGCCACGGTAGCTGGAGATTCGTCTGTAAAAACTTGCATTTGTGGTCACAGTGGTGCCTATGCTAACCTTCCTATGGCGTAGAAATATACCTAGTTGTACGAATCTTATTGCGGCTAGCTGGTCCAGTGGCTAACGCGATGGTCTGGTGTTTTGAGACTCTCTCATCTCGGGTTCTATCCTGCCCGTGGTATGGTTTGTTTGCAATCGTCAGTCATGGCCCTTTAACTTTCTCATTGCTAAACATTAGTCATTGGTCATTTAGTAGCGACGTTACGGGAGTTTACTCCCCCCACCCCCCTACCCTAGGATTTCATGGGGATGACACCAAAGATGCCGCCTAGCAACGCCACTGTCACTATGTACATAATCATATTTATCCAAACTCTGGATTCTCTGCATTATATTCACACCACACATTGCCCTCAGACATGACATCTCCACTGCCTCAAGCCTTCTCCTTGTTGCAACATTCACCACCCATGCTTCACATCCATATAAGAGCATTGGTATAATTATACTCTCATATATTCCCCTTTTTGCTTCCATGGATAAAGTTCTTTGTCTCCACAGACTCTTCAGTGCACCACTCACCTTTTTCCCCTCATTATTTCTAGGATTCACCTCATCTTTCATACACCCATCTGCTGACACGTCCATTCCCAAATATCTGAATACATTCACCTCCTCCATACCTTCTTCCTTCAATCTGATATCCTATCTTTCGTTACCTAATTTTTTTTTTCATCCTCATCACCTTATTCTTTCCTATATTCACTTTTAATTTCCCTCTTTTACATACCCTACCAAACTCATCCACCAACTTCTGCAACTTCTCTTCAGAATCTCCCAAAAACAGTGTCATCAGCAAAGAGCAATTGTGTCAACTCCCACTTTGTGTTAGATTCTTTATCTTTTAACCTCACACCTCTTGCCAACCCCTGAGCATTCACTTCTCTTACAACTCCGTCTATAAATATATTGAACAACCATGGTGACATCACACATCCTTGTCTAAAACCTACTTTTACTGGGAAATAATCTTCCACTTTCCTACATAACCTAACGTCAGCCTCACTATCCTCATAAAAACTCTTCACTGCTTTCAATAACCTACCTCCTATTCCATACATCTGCAACATCTGTTACTTTGCCTCCTTCCCTATCCACCCTATTATATGCCTTTTCCAAATACTTAAATGCCACTAAAACCTCTTTACCCTTATCGAAATACTGTTCACCTATATGTTTCACTGTAAACACTTGGTTCACACACCCCCTGCGTTTCCTAAAGCCTCCTTGTTCATCTGCTATCCTGCTCTCCGTCTTACTCTTAATTCTTTCAATAATAACTCTACCATACACTTTACCAGGTATACTTAACAGACTTATTCCCCTGTAATTTTTACACTCTCTTTTGTCATCTTTGCCTTTATACAAAGGAACTATGCATGCTCTGCCAATCGCTAGGTACCTTACCCTCTTCCATACATTTGTTAAATAAAAACACTAACAACTCAAAAAGTATATCCCCACTTGCTTTTAACATTTCTGTGTGGGAAAATTATTCCTACATAATTAAATATATACTAAAGATTGGACACTACGAGCAAAGTGTAAGTCCTCTCTCTGCTCCATTACAAATAGAGAGGCAATTACACAACCTAACTTACACATATCTTCCCCACACAGTAAGTCTTACACATACCTCCCACACAAGCCACACCTACAACTACCTCCCACACAATCTACACACTTACACATACCTCCAACACTTATACATACCACCCACAGAAGCCGCACCTACACATACCTCCCACACTTACACATACCTCCCCACACTTACATATACCTCCCACACAAGCCACACCTATACATGCCTCCCACACTTACACATACTTCACACACTTACACATACCTCCCACACTTACACTTACACATACCTCCCACACTTACACATACCTCCCACACCTACACATACCTCACACACATACACATACCTCCCACACAAGGCACACCTACACATACCTCCCACACAAACCACACTTACACATACCTCCCACACAAGCCACACCTATACATACCTCCCACACTTACACATACCTCCCACACAAGCCACACCTATACATACCTCCCACACATACACATACTTCGCACACTTACACATACCTCCCACACAAGCTACACCTACACATACCTCCCACACAAGCTACACCTACACATACCTCCCACACAAACCACACCTACACATACCGCCCACACAAACCACACTTACACATACCTCCCACACAAGCTACACCTACAAATGCTCCCACACTTAACAACACTCACACATACCTTCCAAACACAGCCATATCTGCACATACCTCCTCCCACAACCAGTCTTCCTTGATGGCTGCAACACAACTCATAGGCATGACTCACGAAATCGTAATGACACGATTGCAAACAAACCATACCACGGGCGGGGTTAGAACCCGCGGGTTCTATCCCCGCCCGTGGTATGGTTTAACTCATAGGCATAACAAAAGATTCAAAAATATCTTTGGTATCCCTAGTGCCCGACTCAACTTATGTATAACCTATAAGAGCATATAAAGCCCTAAATTGTCTAACTCCCGACCTGATGATTCTGTAGGTCGTCTAACTACTATAATTAAAGCTGTTTGAAGAAATTATCTCATTACCTTAATGTAGCCCGTTGGCCTGGTGGCTAAAGCTCCCGCTTCACACACGGAGGGCCCGGGTTCGATTCCCGGCGGGTGGAAACATTTCGACACGTTTCCTTACACCTGTTGTCCTGTTCACCTAGCAGCAAATAGGTACCTGGGTGTTAGTCGACTGGTGTGGGTCGCATCCTGGGGGACAAGATTAAGGACCCCAATGGAAATAAGTTAGACAGTACTCGATGACGCACTGACTTTCTTGGGTTATCCTGGGTGGCTAACCCTCCGGGGTTAAAAATCCGAACGAAATCTTATCTTATCTGGACAATAATATACTTTGACGAACAAAACCTCAATCCTGCTGTTTTCATTCAGTTTTTTCCGTTATTCTTCTTCCAGCTTCCTATATTATAAGCTTATACTGTCTTATTATATTTGTATTATACTTATGCAGCATATGGGAATCTTTATTCAGGAAACGTTTCGCCACACAGTGGCTTCATCAGTCCAATACAAAGAGGAAGGCGTAAGGAGAGGAGGAGAATGAGGTAATCAGTCCCTCAGCCTGGAGTCGATGTGTCCATGGTACATTCTACAAGATTGATGGACTGAACACATCGACTCCAGGTTGAGGGACTGATTACCTCATTCTCCTCCTCTCCTTACGCCTTCCTCTTTGTATTGGACTGATGAAGCCACTGTGTGGCGAAACGTTTCCTGAATAAAGATTCCCATATGCTGCATAAGTGTCTCAATCTTCAACTTGTCGGTTTTTCAAACCATTCATCACACATTTGTAATATAATTCTAGTAATTAGTACCACTTCGTTAAACTTAAACAATTATATCTTCTTATTGTAATTATTATTGTGAATTTACTATGTTAGTTTTAAAGTATAATCTAAGTGTCGCTGGAGATGTTGTGTCGGTCTGGATGATGTTGTGTCGGTCTGGATGGTGTTGTGTCGGTCTGGATGATGTTGTGTCGGTCTGGATGATGTTGTGTCGGTCTGGATGGTGTTGTGTCGGTCTGGATGGTGTTGTGTCGGTCTGGATGATGTTGTGTCGGTCTGGATGATGTTGTGTCGGTCTGGATGGTGTCGTGTCGGTCTGGATGATGTTGTGTCGGTCTGGATGATGTTGTGTCGGTCTGGATGATGTTGTGTCGGTCTGGATGGTGTTGTGTCGGTCTGGATGATGATGTGTCGGTCTGGATGATGTTGTGTCGGTCTGGATGATGTTGTGTCGGTCTGGATGATGTTGTGTCGGTCTGGATGATGTTGTGTCGGTCTGGATGATGATTGTGTCGGTCTGGATGATGTTGTGTCGGTCTGGATGGTGTTGTGTCGGTCTGGATGATGATGTGTCGGTCTGGATGATGTTGTGTCGGTCTGGATGATGTTGTGTCGGTCTGGATGATGTTGTGTCGGTCTGGATGATGTTGTGTCGGTCTGGATGATGTTGTGTCGGTCTGGATGATGTTGTGTCGGTCTGGATTGATGATGTGTCGGTCTGGATGATGATTGTGTCAGTGGATGATGTTGTGTCGGTCTTGATGATGTTGTGTAGGTCTGGATGGTGTTGTGTCGGTCTGGATGATGATGTGTCGGTCTGGATGATGTTGTGTCAGTAGGGATGATGTTGTGTCGGACTGATGATGTTGTGTGTCGGCTGGATGATGTTTGTGTCGGTCTGGATGGTGTTGTGTCGGTCTGGATGATGTTGTGTCAGTAGGGATGATGTTGTGTCGGTCTGGATGATGTTGTGTCGGTCTGGATGATGTTGTGTCAGTAGGGATGATGTTGTGTCGGTCTGGATAATGTTGTGTCGGTCTGGATGATGTTGTGTCGGTTTGGATGATGTTGTGTCGGTCTGGATGATGTGTCGGTCTGGATGTTGTATCGGTCTGGATGATGATGTGTCGGTCTGAATGATGTTGTGTCGGTCTAGATGATGTGTCGGTCTAGACGATGATGTGTCGGTCTGGATGATGTGTCGGTCTGGATGATGTTGTGTCGGTCTGGATGATATTGTGTCGGTCTGGATGATGTTGTGTCGGTCTGGATGATGTTGTGTCGGTCTGGATGATGTTGTGTCGGTCTGGATGATGTTGTGTCGGTCTGGATGATGTTGTGTCAGTAGGGATGATGTTGTGTCGGTCTGGATGATGTTGTGTCAGTAGGGATGATGTTGTGCCGGTCTTGATGATGATGTGTCGGTCTGGATGAAGTTGTGTCGGTCTGGATGATGTTGTATCAGTCTGGATGATAATGTGTCGTTCTGGATGATGTAGTTTCGGTCTGGATGATGTAGTTTCGGTCTGGATGATGTTGTGTCAGTCTGGATGATGTTGTGTCAGTCTGGATGATGTTGTGTCGGTCTGGATGATGTTGTGTCGGTCTGGATGATGTATCAGTCTGGATGATGATGTGTCATTCTGGATGATGTTGTGTCGGTCTGGATGATGTTGTGTCGGTCTGGATGATGATGTGTCAGTCTGGATGATGTTGTGTCGGTCTGGATGATGTTGTGTCGGTGTGGATGATGATGTGTCGGTCTGGATGATGTTGTGTCGGTGTGGATGATGATGTGTCGGTCTGGATGATGTTGTTTCGGTCTGGATGATGATGTATCGGTATGGATGATGTGTTGTTCTGGATGATATAGTATCGGTGTGGATGATGATGTGTCCGCCTGGATGATATGGTGTCAGTCTGAATGATGTTATGTCGGTCTGGATGATGTGTCGGTGTGGATGATGCTGTGTCGGTCTGGATGATGATGTGTCGGTCTGGATGATGTGTTGTTCTCGATGATGTATCGGTCTGGATGATGTTGTGTCGCCTGGATGATGCGGTGTCGGTCTGGATGATGTTATGTCGGTGTGGATGATGCTGTGTCGGTGTGGATGATGTGTTGGTCTGGACGATGCTGTGCCGGTCTGGTTGATGCTGTGTCGGTCTTGGTGATGTGTCGGTCTGGATGATACTTTGTCGGTCTGGATGATGTTGTGTCAGTTTGGATGATGTTGTGCCAGTCTGGATGATGCTGTGTCGGTCTGGATGATGTGTCGGTCTGGATGAAGTTGTGTCAGTCTGGATGATGCTGTGTCGGTCTGGATGATGTGTCGGTCTGGGTGATGTTGCATCTGTCTGGATGATGTTGCGTCGGTCTGGATGATGTTGTGTCGGTCTGGATGATGTTGCATCGGTCTGGATGATGTTGCGTCGGTCTGGATGATGTTGTGTCGGTACTCACCTAGTTGAGGTTGCGGGGGTCGAGTCCGAGCTCCTGGCCCCGCCTCTTCACTGATCGCTACTAGGTCACTCTCCCTGAGCCGTGAGCTTTATCATACCTCTGCTTAAAGCTATGTATGGATCCTGCCTCCACTACATCGCTTCCCAAACTATTCCACTTACTGACTACTCTGTGGCTGAAGAAATACTTCCTAACATCCCTGTGATTATCTGTGTCTTCAGCTTCCAACTGTGTCCCCTTGTTACTGTGTCCAATCTCTGGAACATCCTGTCTTTGTCCACCTTGTCAATTCCTCTCAGTATTTTGTATGTCGTTATCATGTCCCCCCTATCTCTCCTGTCCTCCAGTGTCGTCAGGTTGATTTCCCTTAACCTCTCCTCGTAGGACATACCTCTTAGCTCTGGGACTAGTCTTGTTGCAAACCTTTGCACTTCTCTAGTTTCTTCACGTGCTTGGCTAGGTGTGGGTTCCAAACTGGTGCCGCATACTCCAATATGGGCCTAACATACACGGTGTACAGGGTCCTGAATGATTCCTTATTAAGATGTCGGAATGCTGTTCTGAGGTTTGCTAGGCGCCCATATGCTGCAGCAGTTATTTGGTTGATGTGCGCTTCAGGAGATGTGCCTGGTGTTATACTCACCCCAAGATCTTTTTCCTTGAGTGAGGTTTGTAGTCTCTGACCCCCTAGACTGTACTCCGTCTGCGGCCTTCTTTGCCCTTCCCCAATCTTCATGACTTTGCACTTGGTAGGATTGAACTCCAGGAGCCAATTGCTGGACCAGGTCAGCAGCCTGTCCAGATCCCTTTGTAGTTCTGCCTGGTCTTCGATCGGAGTGAATTCTTCTCATCAACTTCACGTCATCTGCAAACAAGGACACCTCAGAGTCTATTCCTTCCGTCATGTTCACAAATACCAGAAACAGCACTGGTCCTAGGACTGACCCCTGGTCAGGATGATGTCTGGATGATGTTGATGAGTCTGGATGATGTTGTGTCGGTCTGGATGATGATGTGTCAGTCTGGATGATGCTGTGTCGGTCTGGATGATGTGTCGGTCTGGGTGATGTTGCATCGGTCTGGATGATGTTGCGTCGGTCTGGATGATGTTGCATCGGTCTGGATGATGTTGCGTCGGTCTGGATGATGTTGTGTCGGTCTGGATGACGTTGCATCGGTCTGGATGATGCTGTGTCGGTCTGGAGTTTTGAGACTGTAACCGCGGGTTCTAACCCCACCCGTCTCATGCTTCTTTGTTCCTTTATTTTATTTTATATTCAACATTTGCACTTGACGAACGTTCTTAATAACTTCCACAAATGTCAGAATATTTCGTCTTATTAAAGTTTTCAACAATGTTTGTAACGTATATCAGTAATGTTGTCTTGGTCTGAACCAACATTTTAGAAATTCAATTTTTTATTTGTTATTATTTTCTCGCATCCCCCCACAGTCACATACCTCCCCCCACAGTCACATACCTCCCCCCACAGTCACATACCTCCCTCCACAGTCACATACCTCCAACCACAGTCACATACCTCCCCCCACAGTCACATACCTCCCTCCACAGTCACATACCTCCACCCACATCACATACCTCCCCCCACAGTCACATACCTCCCCCCACAGTCACATACCTCCCTCCACAGTCCACATACCTCCCCCCACAGTCACATACCTCCCCCACAGTCACATACCTCCCTCCACAGTCACATACCTCCCCCCACAGTCACATACCTCCCTCCACAGTCACATACCTCCACCCACAGTCACATACCTCCCCCCACAGTCACATACCTCCCCCCACAGTCACATACCTCCCTCCACAGTCACATACCTCCCCCCACAGTCACATACCTCCCCCCACAGTCACATACCTCCCTCCACAGTCACATACCTCCACCCACAGTCACATACCTCCCCCCACAGTCACATACCTCCCCCCACAGTCACATACCTCCCCCCACAGTCACATACCTCCCCCCACAGTCACATACCTCCCCCCACAGCCACATACCTCCCCCCACAGCCACATACCTCCCCCCACAGTCACATACCTCCCCACATCACATACTTCAGTCACATACCCCCCCCACAGTCACATACCTCCTCCCCACAGTCACATACCTCCCCCCACAGTCACATACCTCCCCCCACAGTCACTTTACCACCCCCCACAGTCACATACCTCCCCCCACAGTAACATACCTCCCCCCACAGTCACATACCTCCCCTCCACAGTCACATACCTCCCCCCCACAGTCACATACCTCCCCCAACAGTCACCTCCCCCCAGAGTCACATACCTCCCCCCACAGTCACATACCTCCCCCACAGTCACATACCTCCCCCCAGTCACATACCTCCCCCCACAGTCACATACCTCCCCCCACAGTCACATACCCCCCCCCACAGTCACATACCTCCCCCACAGTCACATACCTCCCCCACAGTCACATACCTCCCCCACAGTCACATACCTCCCCCACAGTCACATACCTCCCCCCACAGTCACATACCTCCCCCCACAGTCACATACCTCCCCCCACAGTCACATACCTCCCCCCACAGTCACATACCTCCCCCCCAGTCACATACCTCCCCCCACAGTCACATACCTCCCCTCACAGTCACATACCTCCCCCCACAGTCACATACCTCCCCCACAGTCACATACCTCCCCCACAGTCACATACCTCCCCCCACAGTCACATACCTCCCCCCACAGTCACATACCTCCCCCCACAGTCACATACCTCCCCCCCACAGTCACATACCTCCACCCCCCACAGTCACATACCTACCCCCAGTCACATACCTTCCCCCACAGTCATATACCTCCCCCTACAGTCACATACCTCCCCCCACAGTCACATACCTCCCCCACAGTCACATACCCCCCCCCACAGTCACATACCTCCCCCCACAGTCACATACCTCCCCCCCACAGTCAATACCTCCCCCCAGTCACATATCTCCCCCACAGTCACATACCTCCCCCCAGTCACATTACCTCCCCCCACAGTCACATACCTCCCCCCACAGTCACATACCTCCCCCCACAGTCACATACCTCCCCCACAGTCACATACCTCCTCCCCAGTCACATACCTCCCCCCAGTCACATACCTCCCCCCACAGTCACATACCTCCCCCCACAGTCACATACCTCCCCCACAGTCACATACCTCCCCCCACAGTCACATACCTCCCCCCACAGTCACATACCTCCCCCCACAGTCACATACCTCCCCCCAGTCACATACCTCCCCACAGTCACATACCTCCCCCACAGTCACATACCTCCCCCCACTGTCACATACCTCCCCCCACAGTCACATACCTCCCCCCACAGTCACATACCTCCCCCAATCACATACCTCCCCCCACAGTCACATACCTCCCCTACAGTCACATACCTCCCCCCACAGTCACATACCTCCCCCACAGTCACATACCTCCCCCCACAGTCAAATACCTCCCCCCACAGTCACATACCTCCCCCCCACAGTCACATACCACCCTCCACAGTCACATACCTCCCCCACAGTCACATACCTCCCCACAGTCACATACCTCCCCCCACAGTCACATACCTCCCCCCACAGCCCCATACCTCCCCCCACAATCACATACCTCCCCCACAGTCACATACCTCCCCCCAGTCACATACCTCCTCCCACAATAACATACCTCCCCCACAATCACATACCTCCCCCCACAGTCACATACCTCCCCCACAGTCACATACCTCCCCCACAGTCACATACCTCCCCCCAGTCACATACCTCCCCCCACAGTCAAAACATCACCTCCCCCACAGTCACATACCTCCCCCCACAGTCACATACCTCCCCCCACAGTCACATACCTCCCCCCACAGTCACATACCTCCCCCCACAGTCACATACTCCCCAGTCACATACCCCCCCCACAGTCACATACCTCCCCCACAGTCACATACCTCCCCCACAGCCACATACCTCCCCCCACAATCACATACCTCCCCCCACAGTCACATACCTCCCCCACAGTCACATACCTCCCCCCACAGTCACATACCTCCCCCCAGTCACATACCTCCCCCCACAGTCACATACCTCCCCCCACAGCCACATACCTCCCCCCACAATCACATACCTCCCTCCACAATCACTACTTTACCTCCCCCCTACAATCACATACCTCCCTCCACAATCACATACCTCCCTCCACAATCACATACCTCCCCCTACAGTCACATACCTCCCTCCACAGTCACATACCTCCCCCACAATCACATACCTCCCTCCACAATCACATACCTCCCTTACAGTCACATACCCCCCCCACAGTCACATACCTCCCCCACAGTCACATACCTCCCTCCACAGTCATACCTCCCCCCACAGTCACATACCTCCCCCCACAGTCACATACCTCCCCCACAATCACATACCTCCCCCCACAGTCACATACCTCCCCCCACAATCACATACCTCCCCCTACAGTCACATACCTCCCTCCACAGTCACATACCTTCCCCCACAGTCACATACCCCCCCCTACAGTCACATACCTCCCTCCACAGTCACTTACCTCTCCCCACAGTCACATACCTCCCCCCACAGTCACATACCTCCCCCACAGTCATATACCTCCCCCAGTCACATACCTCCCCCAGTCACATACCTCCCCCCAGTCACATACCTCCCTCAGTCACATACCTCCCCCACAGTCACATACCTCCCCCAGTCACATACCTCCCCCCAGTCACATACTTCCCCACAGTCACATACCTCCCCCAACAATCACATACCTCCCCCACAGTCACATACCTCCCCCCAGTCACATACCTCCCCCCACAATCACATACCTCCCCCCACAATCACATACCTCCCACACCACAACCCCCCCACATAACCTCCCCCCACAGTCACATACCTCCCCCACAGTCACATACCTCCCCCCAATCACATACCTCCCCCCAATCACATACCTCCCCCACAGTCACATACCTCCCCCACAGTCACATACTCCCCCACAATCACATACCTCCCCCACAGTCACATACCTCCCTCCACAATCACATACCTCCCCCACAATCACATACCTCCCCCACAATCACATACCTCCCCCCAGTCACATACCTCCCCCCACAATCACATACCTCCACCCCACAATCACATACCTCCCCCCAATCACATACCTCCCCCACCATCACATACCTCCCTCCACAATCACATACCCCCCCCCTACAGTCACATACCTCCCCCCACAATCACATACCTCCCTCCACAATCACATACCTCCCCCCAGTCACATCCCTCCCCCAAATCACATACCTCCACCCCACAATCACATACCTCCCCCACAATAAACATACCTCCCCCACCATCACATACCTCCCTCCACAATCACATACCTCCCCCTACAGTCACATACCTCCCCCCACAATCACAAAACCTCCCTCCACAATCACATACCTCCCTCCACAATCACATACCTCCCCTTACAGTCACATACCTCCCTCCACAGTCACATACCTCCCCCCACAATCAATCACATACGTCCCCCTACAGTCACATACCTACCCCCACAGTCACATACCTCCCCCCACAGTCACATACCTCCCTCCACAGTCACATACCTCCCCCACAGTCACATACCTCCCCCCACAGTCACATACCTCCCCCCACAATCACATACCTCCCTCCACAGTCACGTACCTCCCCCCGGTCACATACCTCCCCCACAATCACATACCTCCCTTCTACAGTCACATACCTCCCTCCAGTCACATACCTCCCCCCACAGTCACATACCTCCCCCCACAATCACATACCTCCCCTACAGTCATATACCTCCCTCCACAGTCACTTACCTCTCCCCACAGTCACATACCTCCCCCCACAGTCACATACCTCCCCCATAGTCATATACCTCCCCCAGTCACATACCTCCCCCAGTCACATACCTCCCCCAGTCACATACCTCCCCACAGTCACATACCTCCCCCACAGTCACATACCTCCCCCCCACAGTCACATACCTCCCCCCACAGTCACATACCTCCCCCACAGTCACCTGACTAGCTTGTGCTGCTGGGTCTGGTACAGTGCTCCATCCTTGAGTGGGGATGACCAGACTGGGTAAGTCATTGGGATAATCCGGGGGGTGGGTCACTGGTCTAATCCGGGGGGGGACATGGACCTGCTTCGCATGGGTCAGTAGGCCTGTTGCAGTGTTCCTTCTTTCTTATGTTCTTATGCTTCACCCGACGTGAGAACATCCTCCAATGCCATGATATTTCTTTTACTCTCAGGGTGCGTCACGTGGCTGGCCTGCGTGTTATAGACGCGTCCATCATGCCAGTGGTCACCACAGGCAACATCAACGCACCAACTATCATGATAGCAGAGAAGGCCTCAGACATGATCAAACTATATTGGGACGCTCCCATCACATTCTGAAATGTTCAGGCTGGAGGAAGCTCATCGTCTTCTCTAAAAAAGTGTCTTGACCTTTCCCATTTATAAGGTTGACTACCGCTTGTCATGTAGTCGACAGATGTGGTTTATTACAGCAGATACTTGATGAGTGGTTTAAGTTATTACAGCAGATACTTGAGTGGTTTAAGTCATTACAGCAGATACTTGATGAATGGTTTAAGTTATTACAGCAGATACTTGATGAGTGGTTTAAGTTATTACAGCAGATACTTGATGAGTGGTTTAAGTTATTACAGCAGATACTTGATGAGTGGTTTAAATTACAGCAGATACTTGATGAGTGGTTTAAGTTATTACAGCAAATACTTGATGAGTGGTTTAAATTACAGCAGATACTTGATGAGTGGTTTAAATTACAGCAGATACTTGATGAGTGGTTTAAGTTATTACAGCAGATACTTGATGAGTGGTTTAAATTACAGCAGATACTTGATGAGTGGTTTAAGTTATTACAGCAGATACTTGATGAGTGGTTTAAATTACAGCAGATACTTGATGAGTGGTTTAAGTCATTACAGCAGATACTTGATGAGTGGTTTAAGTTATTACAGCAGATACTTGAGTGGTTTAAGTCATTACAGCAGATATTTGAGTGGCTTGACAAAGTAGCGGGTATATCTGCCCAACTGAGGCAGAAGACCCATGGTAAGTCAACTGGGCCTCGGTTGATGCAAAAGCTGCCCATTTAGTTAACATATTCTGCAGCGGCTCTCATGGAGAAGTTACAAAATCAATTAGAATATTGCACCTTCAGTAGCCTCCAGTTTTATTAATACTCCGAGTGATACATAACTAATAACTGATTTATCAAGTAAATGCTGGAATACTCTCATCTGTTACCACAAACAATAAAATCTATCACTGCTGTTTGTGTCAATAGTATATGTTAAATTATGTTTGTGAAGCCTCAGTTAAGTTGATAAACAAGAGGAGTCACCTCCTGCACCCTTTATAATGAATCATTTTATTAAAAACCAAAATAAACCTTCCATCCAACAAGTCACC
>NC_069469.1:28858598-28976098 GCF_026875155.1 Cherax quadricarinatus | reverse complement strand
TGCCAGTTCTAATGCTAATATTTCTTGGGTTTTTTGCTTTAATTTAGTTTGGAAAAATTTTTACCAGTTTGACATAATAAATTTTAATTTCGGAAATTTTCAAGGGGATTGTAAAGACCATCCATCGGCCATTTTGGTGGGGGAATTCTTTATCAAAGTGTTAGCTCCAGACTTTAAAAGTTTGGATTTTTAGTTCAAGTCCTTGTCCATGGATAGTCACGGATATAATTGAATCTTATTCATTTCAGAGTGGTTGTTTTGCAACTAATATGATTATTTCTTTTGTTTATAAAATATAATATTTATAATTAATAGAATTTGGAAGATTTTAATAAATATATATATAAATAATAATTTTTAAATTTATATCGGGGTTTAGAATAGTTTGTGGGTAAGTTGTGAAAGGCCATCGGAAGGGTTCGGGTTTTCGGGCGCACGCCCAGTCGAGACACCGGGGATCGGAACTGAGGTGCTTCGGCCTGACCCTTGTATAACTTCCCTTATGTTGCTGGAGCGTTAACTTTCGTTCCTTGAAACTTAGTAGGGTCCTTAACGTGCTTGGACTTTCCTCTTTTTTCAGGGTGGGATGTTGCATATCTGCCAATCCCTGTTTGCTTTCTATTGATATTTTCGTTGAATTCGTATATCTTTAGATTTTATGTATTTTAATAATATATATAAAATATAAAATATTGTTTTATTAAATAAAACCCATCAGGGAGTATAGTGCGAATTTTTGTATCTAAATTTTTTGTTATATATTGTTTTAGGTTTATAAATAAACTGATGCAACGTTGAAAATTAAACTCCATGAAATCCATAGATCATTTTCCTCTTACGGAAAGTTGAATGTTTATAGATATTTTTGTTCCGCATCCTGGAGTGCAAATATCAACTTACAGGTTGACAAGAGGATGAAGGTTAAATATGGTTTGTCAGGAAACAGTACAAGCGTTTACTGTCTTGGGTTTTAGTTATATGATGACCTGCAGCTGGAGCTTTTGATCATGGACCGAGGCCTTTCGCTGGCGTACATGTCCATCTTTTAAAAATTATGATTACGAGAAGCGTTTAAATCAAGATACTCAGACAGGACCTGAAGAGTTCAGGGTAATCAAGTTGGATCTAATTTCATCGATAACTAATACTTGTCAGTGTCAATGCATCCCAAGCATCAAGGCACACCCAGCATCACGACACCCCCAGCATCACAACACACCCAGCATCATGACACCCCCAGCATCACAATACACCCAGCATCATGACACCCCCAGCATCACAACACACCCAGCATCATGACACCCCCAGCATCACGACACACCCAGCATCATGACACCCCCAGCATCACGACACTCCCAGCATCACAACACACCCAGCATCACGACCCCCCCAGCATCACAACACACCCAGCATCACGACACACCCAGCATCATGACACCCCCAGCATCACGACACTCCCAGCATCACAACACACCCAGCATCACGACACCCCCAGCATCACGACACACCCAGCATCACGACACCCCAGCATCACGACACACCCAGCATCATGACACCCCCAGCATCACGACACTCCCAGCATCAAGGTCCCCCCAGCATCACGACACCCCAGCATCACGACACCCCCTGCATCACAACACACCCAGCATCACGACACTCCCAGCATCAAGGTACCCCCAGCATCACGACACCCCCAGCATCACGGACACCCCCAGCATCACGACACACCCAGCATCAACGACACCCCCAGCATCACGACACTCCCAGCATCAAGGTACCCCCAGCATCACGACACCCCCAGCATCACGACACCCCCAGCATCACAAACACCCAGCATCACGACACACCCAGCATCATGACACCCCCAGCATCACAACATTTCCCAGCATCAAGGCACCCCAGCATCACGACACCCCCAGCATCACAACACACCCAGCATCACAACACACCCAGCATCACGACACCCCCAGCATCACAACACACCCAGCATCACGACACACCCAGCATCATGACACCACCAGCATCACAACACACCTAGCATCACGACACACCCAGCATCATGACACCCCCAGCATCATGACACCCCCAGCATCACGACACACCCAGCATCATGACACCCCCAGCATCACGACACCCCCAGCATCAAGGTACCCCAGCATCACGACACCCCCAGCATCACGACACACCCAGCATCACGACACACCCAGCATCATGACACCCCCAGCTCACAACACACCCAGCATCACGACACACCCAGCATCATGACACCCCAGCATCCGACACTCCCAGCATCAAGGTACCCCCAGCATCACGACACCCCCAGCATCACGACACACCCAGCATCATGACACCCCCAGCATCACGACACTCCCAGCATCAAGGTACCCCAGCATCACAACACACCCAGCATCACGACACCCCAGCATCACGACACACCCAGCATCACGACACCCCCAGCATCACGACACACCCAGCATCACGACACCCCCAGCATCACAACCACCCAGCATCACGACACCCCCAGCATCACAACACACCCAGCATCACGACACACCCAGCATCATGACACCCCCAGCATCACAACACACCCAGCATCACGACACCCCAGCATCACAACACACCCAGCATCACGACACACCAGCATCATGCACCCCCAGCATCACAACACCCCCAGAAATCACGACACACCCAGCATCATGACACCCCCAGCATCACAACCACCCAGCATCACGACACACCCAGCATCATGACACCCCAGCATCACGACACCCCCAGCATCAAGGTACCCCCAGCATCACGACACCCCCAGCATCACAACACACCCAGCATCACGACACACCCAGCATCATGACACCCCGCATCACGACACTCCCAGCATCAAGGTACCCCAGCATCATGACACCCCAGCATCACGACACACCCAGCATCACGACACACCCAGCATCATGACACCCCAGCATCACAACACACCCAGCATCACGACACACCCAGCATCATGACACCCCCAGCATCACGACACACCCAGCATCACGACACCCCCAGCATCACAACACCCAGCATCACGACACACCCAGCATCACAACACACCCAGCATCACGACACACCCAGATCATGACCCCCCCAGCATCACGACACTCCCAGCATCAAGGTACCCAGCATCACGACACCCCCAGCATCACGACACCCCCAGCATCACAACACACCAGCATCACGACACACCCAGCATCATGACACCCCCAGCATCACAACACTCCCAGCATCAAGGCACCCCAGCATCACGACACCCCCAGCATCACGACACACCCAGCATCACGACACCCCCAGCATCAAGACACCCCCAGCATCACGACACCCCCCACATCACGACACCCCTAGCATCACGACACCCCAGCATCACGACACACCCAGCATCACGACACCCCCAGCATCAAGGCACCCCAGCTCACGACACCCCCAGCATCATGACACCCCCAACATCAGGTAAAGTCAAGAGCATTTGAAGAGTAGCAAACTATTTAAGAGTGTTTGAGTGCTAGGGTCAAAATGAGTGTGAGTACCCATATTTAAAACATGGAGGGGAAGAGAAGTGAGAAGAGCCTCTAACCGATTGCCAGGAGAGTTACAGTAAGACCCTCCCCAGTAATGATGAGCGTTAAAATCACCTAATAAGAGGATACATGGAGGTAGGGAAGAAATCGGAAATTTAACATCTGGAATAGACATAGATCGAGGAGGAAGATACAAAAAGCAGACTGCATACCACTTGTTGAAGTAGATGCGGGCTGCAGTGTAATGCAGCGAAGTACAAACAAAGATCTGAGAGTGTGGTATATCGGTATGGACAAGAAATGCACTTTCATTAAAAGTTCCATTGGAAAAAGGATCCAATGAATCCAAAAAGATATGGCTTGAGACAGGATGGATAACAGTGGAGCACAAATTAGGTTCTTGTAAACAGACACAATTAGGGGAAAACTGGGAAAACAACACATGAAGCTCACCTCAATTACCCGAGGCCTCGAATATTCCACTGTAAGTAAGTCATGATTTGCAAATAGAGTATACTGGTAATACGAAACAGGAAGTCTTCAGATTAACAGGGTTAGTAAAGGCTACATGTTGAGGCAGCAGAAAATTAGTAAGCAGTGAAGGAATGGAACACTGTAAAGAAAGGAGTGTAGAAGGTTTAGTAAGGTGTGAAGGAGAGATGGGAGGTGCATCAGTGTCCATCACTGGTTTTGTTTCCTCAATATATTCAAGATGGCTTCAAGAATTTCAGATGACAAAGATGTTGCAAGTAATACGATATACGAGATAGAAGATAGAGGGTGAATGAAGATCGGAGAGACAATGAGTTGCCAAAGAGGGGGATGAAAGTATAGAGGTAATTTGGGAAGAATCTTGGGAGGGAACAGAAGAGGCAGGAACTTGAGTGGGGACAAGAGAGGAGGGAACTATAAAAGGGGAAGGATAAATCTCCACACCCATAACAGATTCAATAAGAGGTAAAATACTAGGCTAAGAAAGTGGAAAAGGAAAATGTTTGGGAAGAGGGCAAGAGGGAGGTCGGTTGCAAGGTGTATTGTTATGGTCAATAGCTTCACAGGCTGGGTATTCTTTCTACACTGTTGTGGTGTAGGAATCACTTCCCATATATACCTGTAAACAGTGTCCTGCAATATATACAGAGGATGGAAGCTCATGGCAGTCCAAAGTTAACCGAGCCATATTGCAGGGAAAATGTCTCTGCTCGTGGGCAGGTAGTACCTAAGTGTTTATCTTAAGAAATCAGTGGTCTTGGAGCTCAAGTTGTTCCAAAACGTCTGCATTGCATGTCTGGAAATTTCATTGAACAATGGTATGTGGGAGAATCATGGTACCACAGCAAAAGTGAGAGAGATGTTTATGAATCATGACTGGGGGATCACCAAGAAGGGAAAGACTGTGAGCCTGGCCAGCATTTCGTACTGTGATGTATGCACCATGAAATATTTTGACCAACATGGCATAGGAGTGCCCTGCTGGTACTATGATCAGAAGGACAGTCAGTAGGAGATGTCAGTTGTAGAGTGAAAAACTTAGTCAACCGTGTACCTTGAAACATAGTGTAATGGAAGTATCATTTCGATCTTTTCTGGGAAGGGCAAGAGGTAACCGAGACAATGTCATCTGTTAATGGTTGTGGTCATTCAAGTGTCAATGTGGTCCATCCTAAGTTGGGCGGGCGATCTGAAAAATTGCTGGAAAGCTGGAAGCATGGTCAAAGATGTGTGGAGGTCAGACGTATCAAAAGAGTCAGGCGGAATCATGGTAGCAGAGGCAAGCAATGAAATATTACCGCAGAAGGTACCAGGGTATGAGAGGTCCAAAGAATAGTCTGAAAATGAGGCAGGGTCATGAAAAGATGCTACAGGAGAAAGGAGTCTGAGAGGAGGAATTTCAAGGGCATGGGGCTCCATGGTAAGGTTTCTATTTTTCCAAAAAGAAAAAAAAGGAGGGATACATGGGGAACCTCCTAGGAAAAATGAAAGGGATTGTATATCCCCCCTGCACCCAAGCGGACTCTCAGTGCGGTTGATAGTGCAGATGCAGCATGGAACCTGTGCCCTACTCTACCCTTCATGCTGGGTAGCAACCTCACATCCAACGAGCCACCTCGGCGGACAAAAGAGAGGGCAACTGGAAACCTGCCACAAGGCATACCCCCTTTGGCCACCACCTTCCAGTACCAACAGGCAGCCTCCAGAGGTACACCCTTTACCCAAAGAACACTGAAAGCCATCTGGAACCCCAGAGGGTGGATCAGTATATTCTTAGATGATCCAGATTCCACAGCAAACACCACTACCACCAAAGACCTCAACAAAATGGGACGGACAATGACACCCTTTCCCCACCTAGGAGCTAGAATTTCGGAGGGGAGAACTGCAAAGGCCAAAAGCAAGGAGAGGGGAAGGGAGGGATGGAGAAAGGTGGGATGGCAAAGGTGGGATCGGAAAGGAGGGATGGAGCAGGGAAGGAAGTGGGGTTGGGGGGTTGGGGGTAGTTAGGGTCGGTCGAAGGAAGAATACCAAAAGATCCAATTCCTTACACCAAGAGCCTCTTTACCATGGCAAGGAGCCCCCCCCCCCTTGAAGAGGACTAAACCCCAAGCACTATGGAAAGCCCAATCATGTAAGATAATTGGTCCTGAATTCTTATTAGCAACCTGTTATAAAGCCAGAAACAGGGTAGATGCTAGAGGCAGATCAATGAGTTGACCTAGTATTCTCTGGTAGATGTCTATGCTAATAAATGTTGCATTATGTAACAAACACAAAGAGGAAAAGACTGGGAGAGTAACACCTGAAGGAACCCACAATTATCCCTGATTCCTCTTGTATTCCACTGTAACAAAGCCATTATCTGCAGGAAGGACAAGTGGTGGTGTCTATGGACTAGGAAGGTTAGTCAAGGCCATGTGTTCATGTAGCAGTTAATTAACTAGTAGAGATTGGAGGGAATCCTGAGAAGAGAGACAGTGGGTAAGAGTAGTGTAGATTACGAAAAGTGAGAATGTAAAGTTTAGGGAGATGGGTCAGTATCCATCACCAATTTTCTCTCTTCAATTAACATCAACATGGCTTCAATAGTTTCAGTTGACAAGGAAGCTAAAGGAAGAATAGAGCTACAGTCAGAAGATATAGGGTAAGCAGATAGTGGAGAGACATTGGTAGTTTTCAGAGTAGAAGACAGAAAGGTTAGAGATATCATGGAAGAAACTTGAATGAGGACAGGAGAGGGAGTGTTGGGGAACGATATGCAGGTAGGAAGGTTAAGTAGATGGAGTTTCTATAGAACAATGGGGATAAGGAAGCATGAGATAAAGGTTTAGCCAGGGTAGGCTGTATAGACGGAGGAGAAACATGTGGGCAAGACGACAAAGGAGAGAAGACTTAGAGGAAGACTTTAAGGTAGGGATGTTAGAGGTAAGGGCTGCATAAGAGTTGGACACAGATGATAGTGGGAGTGGGCACTACAGAGGGTTGAGGGTGCTGAGCAACTTAGGAAAAAGAAAGCCTTGAGGTAAGAAACTGCCATGGCATGCAAGATGCCCTCTTTCTCCTGAAGACAACAGGTCTCTCGTTCTTGTAAGAAAACCAGGCAATGGCGAGAATATATAGGGTGAGCCTCTTCACGTTCAAGGCAAGTGAGGGGTCAGCTGCATGATGGTTTGGTATGGCCTGCTGCACTGCAGACTGGGCATTCTGCCAGTGACCTATATGATTAGGTCAGGTGGCCAAGACACCAGAAATTTCTGCACTATTGTGAAGTAGGGGTTAATTCCCATATTTATAAACAGTCCTGCTGTATGTACCATGGTTAGAAGCTCTCAACAGTCAAAGATCAATTTGGCTATACTGAATGAATAACATCTCCAACCCATGGGCAGGAATGACAAGTTTCTACCTTGTTGTGGAGCTCAAATTGCAACATGTCTGTAGAGTGAGTACCACAGAAAAAACTGAGAGAAGAATGGCTATGTAATGTGGGGGGAGTGTTGTTAATAGAACTAAGAAGGAAAAAATTACAAGCTTACTTAGCATTCTGCACAGAGACAGTTTGTCCTGCATGCCTCAAGAGTGCTTCGCTAACAGTTTTGTCAGAAAGACAGTCTGTAGGTGGTGTTGGTTGAGAAATGAATTTTGTCCAGAAGCTACTTTAAAATAGATTGGAGGGGGAGAGATTTTCAAACAGGTAGTTTCTAAGAATAAGAGCAAGGGAATGGCAATACAGCCTCTCCTTACTTAACGATGGAGTTCCGTTCCCACTACTACTATGAAGAAAACTGCTCAGACAGGTAAAGTTTTGTTTGTGCACATACATTTGTATATATTATAGAACAATAGTAATAAAACAATTTTTGTATTGTCTGTTTGTGTAAACAAGTTTTGTAAACAATATATTGATAATTATGTTTGTGTGCTTATTGTGTTGTATACAATGAGTGTATATATGTACATTGCACCTTGCTTTGGTCTCACAGGCCACATAAGTAATAACTTAAAGTAGTGGAAAAAGCAAGATACCTTCGAATGGGACTAAGAAAAAAGTTTACCGGGTGAGCAGCATTCGCCGCTGTTGCCATACGCAGCTCATTGTCTGCCAACTTGATGCCTCTATATCTCAGTAAGTAATAACCACAATTTTTTTTTTTTTTTTGGGGTGGGGGGGCTTAAAACACTCAGCAAAATCATCCCAACATTTTGTTTATTTTTCGAATATTTTTCGACACAGAATGACAATTTCAGAAATGGGCTTGCGACAGTCAAAGGGTTAACATGCAAGTGCAATCTGCAAGTCATCTCACCAAAGTGGAAAATGCCAGAATCATGGCCAAGGTCGAGTGTAGGTCAGAAGTATCAAGAGGATCAGCTGGAATGCCGTCACAAGAGTCAGGCAACAAGGTGTTGCCCCAAGGTGGTACCAGGATTGTGAAAAGGTTCGTGGGCACGCCAAAATCGTTTAAGGATGTCGCCAAGAAATGAAGGGACCTGAGAAGAGTCAAATCATGGAAACAAGTGTCCATGATGGAGGCTTTTTAAAAAGAGGAGGAAAAAAAAGAGGGCCAGTTCCGAGAGACCATATATCCCCATCTATGCCCAAGATGTCCTTCGGCTTAGCAGGTGCTTATGCTACATGGAACCTTCTCCCTACCCTACCCTTCAAGCAGTAAAAACCAGCAATCCAGGATAACAACCTCACATACACCAAGCCATCTCAGCATTCAAAAGAGAGGGTGACCGAAAACCATTGAGAGGAATACGACCTTCGGCTGCCACCTGCCGTAACTGACAAGCAGCCTCCAAAGGTACATTTGTCACCTTGAGGACCCCCAGCACAGCACATCCTTAGATCCAGATTCTCAGGCAAATACCCCTTGGCTGCAGAGGCGTTGACCCTCGGAATGACCTCCAGGTAGGTAGACCACAGAGTCTCAACAGCATGGGATGGATGATGATACTCATTCCCTCAGCCTAGGAGCTGTAATATGCATGGGAAAATTCCCAAAGGCTGAATGTGAAGGAAAGGGAGAGGAGGGCAAGACAGAAGGGGGAGGGAAGGGATAGAGAGGGGAAGGGAAGGAAAGGGAGGAGGGAAAGGAAGGGAAGAAGGGATAGGTAGGGGAGAGAGAATAGGTAGGGGAGAGGGGATAGGTAGGGAAGAGGGGACAGGCAGGGGAGAGGTAGGGAAATGGGAGAGGAGAGGGAAAGGGAGAGGAGAGGGAAAGGGTGAGGTAGAAGGTAAATAAATTTTGTCCAAAAAAAGGAAACCAAAAGGTCTAGTTCCTTAGATCAAGAGCCTCTTCACCCCATCCAGGGACCTGCCCTTGAAGAGAAGCTCATTTCAAAACCAAGCTCTATCTAGGGTATATTACCAGCCCTTGTGATGCAACCCACAACAGTCAACTAACACTCAGGTACCTACTGACTGCTAGGTGCTGCAGGTGTAAAGAAACGTACCCAGTGTTTCCATCTGCACTGGGGATCGAACCACAGACACTCAGCATGTGAGCTAAGTGCTCTACCTTACTAAGTGTCCATAGTGAATCAGTACTTTCACTGAACTGGGCATCAGCAAAATCAGTGATATTTATGTTTACACACTGTGTGAGCTGAGTCACTGGCAGGATTATTTGTGCTACCATCCACCATAATGCCTTCACTGTGAATAACTTATATTCAGCGCTATAAAATAATTTCTGGGTGATATAAAACAATGTAACTGAGAATCTATAACACACTGTGCTTTATGTTCACTACTTTTATTACGTTACAAGTGACTGGGTAGCATAAAAAGAGAGGATTATGTGGTCAATGTATGAAGGCAGAATTACTTTCCCAGCCAACTACCCCAACAGTGAGAAGTCTACTTCACCTCTCACACACACACACATTCTTTCCTGCATAAATTATAGTAATCTTGCAATTTTCTTCTGCAATGACCCATGAAATCATAATGACACGATTGCAAACAAACTCTACCATGGGCGGGGTTAGAACCCATGATTACAGTCTCAAAACTCTGGAGTTTTGAGACTCTCTGATTGTGGGTTCTAACCCCACCCGTGGTATGATTTCTTCTGTAATGATTTTGCATCAAGAAACTGCAAGATTATTTTCACTATCTGGTTATGTCTTAAAAGCTACTACAGTGTTTGTGGATAAATAACACAAGGTCAGTCATATCTTCAATACCTGGAGGCCATATGTTCCAATTACTGTCACAGCATGGATGATAGCAGACTTCTGCTGCAGTCTGGTGGATCATCTCAGGAACTTTAAAGACATCCATGAACCTATGATAGATGTACTAGAAACAAGCTTAGCCTCACAACAGGAATAATGAGGAGCCTCAGGAATTCCACTCAAATAATCAACAATGCTCCTTTGGGCTGTGTCTTAAGGTTACAAACAAGATATTCCACTATAAGGAACTGTTTCATGAACCCTGAAGATCAGAACAAGTCTACATCAAGTGAAATAGGATGCTCAGCTGATGTGATGAAACTGACAAGGACTGGAATTCTCATATCAAGGTTAAAACAACAGCAAAAATGATGTTGATCTGTTAGGAGTAGAGCTCTACAGGCAGATAGGGCTCAAAACATAAGTGAAAATTTCATTGCAACCTTTTTTGGCCACCACAGTCTGAACAGATGTGTTACTCAACAATAAAGCAAGCCTTTGATTTGTCAGCTCTACTCCTATACTTAACATTATTATTATAATAAAAAAAAGTGCAATATCCACTAGGGTCATACAGCGCTGCTCTTCACTTAACAGTACACATGCCATCACACCTGGCATCAGTGCTCCATCTGCCAACCCTGAGTCAGGTTCTTCCCCACCAGCAGAAGCTGAAGATAACAAACACTTAACTAACATTGTACCTGAACAAGTGCCAGGCCAAAGCACAACCAGCAGATATATATTTGGTAAGTTTGAATGAGGGTAAGAGGATGTGGAAGAGGTCATGAAGACAAAGAGGTAGCCAATCACAGCCATCTCATCCCCCACCAACACAGGCCCAGGCAAGTGCTCACCAGTTGCATAATTATCAGGCTCACTAGCAGCAAAATATAGAGAAATCAGTTGCTGAATTAGCAGGAAAACAAATGAGGTGCAGAAACTTGGACACTACTGGCTGTCTTCAAGGAGCTGGACAGGCACCTAAAGTTAGTACCTGACTAACAGGGCTGGGTTGTGGTTCATACGTCAGGTTGCATGCAGCCAACAGTAACAGTCTGATTGATCAGGCCCTGATCCACCATGAGGCCTGGTCACAGACCGGGCCGCAAGGGCGTTGACCCCCGAAACCCTCTCCAGGTATACTACCCTCCCTGCTGTCACTGAAGAGGGCACACTACTGACAACTGTCTGTGAGATATCAGGTGTAATTATTGCGACAAGATGAAGATAAGAGATAAGATAAGAATTCTTTCGGATTTTTAACCCCGGAGGGTTAGCCACCCAGGATAACCCAAGAAAGTCAGTGTGTCATCGAGGACTGTCTAACTTATTTCCATTGGGGTCCTCAATCTTGTCCCCCAGAATGCGACCCACACCAGTTGACTAACACCCGGGTACCTATTTGCTGCTAGGTGAACAGAACAACAGGTGTAAGGAAACGTGTCGAAATATTTCCACCTGTCGGGAATCGAACCCGGGCTCTCCGTGTGTGAAGCGGGAGCTTTAGCCACCAGGCCACAAGGAGACGTCAAGAAAACTGGTGAAATTATTGCCACAAAAGGGGACGTCAAGAAAACCAATGTCAAAACAAAAATAAGCTGGACAGACAGTCTCACTAGTTCTTTGGAGTTTTATTCTTGGAACAAACAAGCAGGATCTCAGAACTGGTAAACACTCTTACATGTCCCCCACCCAGCTACTAATCTCAGCTCTGCAGGTAGTTTCAGGCATTATATAAGACAACAGAACTATTCCCCAGTGACTGCATCAGTGTCCAATGTCTCAATTTTGCTAGAGCTGCTGGCTACACCTCATGGATGCAACAAGACAGGCAAGGTCAAGGAGAAGAGTTTGCCCAATGTTTTTCTAAAGGTGTACATGCCCAGCTCATTGATGCTCAAATTCCTAATACCTATAAATGCTATTCTTCAGGCTATGGATGAACCCTCTTTACTAGCATATGCAAGGTCCAGACCTCAATGGCAGCCAGCAGAACCTATCAACTTCCTGGTGAAAAAATGTGGACTCCCTCCTGCTTCAGGATAAATGTCAACGTATTATAAATGTTGGTGACCACAATCAACATCTTATACAAAGGGATTCTGATGAACTTCTTAAGTGTTTGACATGAAAATCTTTGTTGATTTCCCTACTCATATTTCTGACTCCTCACTGACCCAGTAGTGAGTGATTTGTCTGAGGGCACAACCACTTAAAAATCTCCCAGTTATTTTGGCTCAACTGATCACAAGGCTGTCTTCATGACACTGTAAATGCCAACAGAATGAGGTGAAGAATCATACACACCCTAGCTGTGGGAGATAAGAAACTGGCTGGCCCTTGCTCAGAGCTTGCCATCTCTGATTGGAATGCTCTTCTCCAAAGTGATGCTGATAACTAAATGAACACCTTTACTAAACATATCCCTAATCTCCAGCACAAGCATAGCCTTCACCTGCAGTATGTAATGAAGCCTTCAAATCAGCCTTGGTTTGACTTTCGTTGTCGAAGGCTGCTATTGCTAGGTACAAGGATTGGAGAAAGTATGAGAAGCATTCCATTATCTATAACAGTAACCTGCACAGACAAGCCTGTAAGCCAGTGGAAGGAGTCCAAAACTGGGCCATCTCTAGAAGGGAGGCTGACACAGAAAGAAAACTGATAACAGGATAGGTAGTTTCCATAACTTGGTGGTCCTTGATCAAAGATCGACAAGGATATTCATCTGATGAAAATATCCCACCTTTAAATTGACAAGACAGAACAGTCTCTACTAGCAATCAAGAAAAAGCTGAATCTATTTGCCTAACACTTTGGTGGAAGGACAAAAGTCCCTTATCCAATTAGCATATGGATAAGGCAGGATGAAGTATATCCTAATTAAATCCTTGGATCAAAAAAAGGCTTTGGGCTTAGTACAGTGGAACCTCGGTTTTCGTCATTAATTTGTTCCAGAAAGTCTGATGAAAACCGAATTCGACGAAAACTGAAGCAATATTTCCCAGAAGAAATAATGTAAATCCAATTAATCCATTCCAGACACCCAAAAGTATTAACAAAAAATAACATTTTATAGAGAATAATTATAGTTTTACATACAGAAAACAATGAAAAATAAATATAAAGGACTAATGAAATGGATAAATGAACATTAACATCACATTTACCTTTAGTGAAGACTCTTATTGGAGTATTGAAGACGGCGAGGAAGGGAGAGGGAGGAGAGGTTATCTCTACCACCCTTTACTACCATCACCACCCTCTACCACCATCACAACCACCCTCTACCACCATCACTACCACCCTCTACCAACGAGAAACAAAGCCAGACTGACTCAAAACGCGTGGGATGCTTTGCGTGGGCGTGGGTGGACACGTCCGGTACGGCAGACCACTGTCAACTCGATGAAAATCGAGGTGATGAACGCAAACTGGGACAAAATTTTGATGAAAAAAAATAATCAAAAACTGAATTCGACGAAAACCAGGGCAAATGAAAACCGAGGTTCTACTGCTCATGTGCAGATCAGCTAACATCACCTCTATCTCACAACTATCAGCACAACCTAGCTATAAAAATGACCTTCTCTGTGGAAAGATGTAAATATAGTCCTAGCTCACAAAAAGAGCAGAACAGAAATCAGCAATTACAGATTAGTATCACTCCTGTCATCTCAGGCAAAAATTCCCGAGACAATCTCACAGAAAATGACTGCATTTTCATGGCTACCACTTGCTTTTTTGTGACCACCAATGTTTCTTCAGAAAAGGTCACTCTGCTGCTGATCTGTTAAACCTTTGCACTATGCGCCATAATTTGCTGGATGAATCGAAGATAAGCTGTGGAGTAGCACTGAACATTGTTGGTGCTTTTGATCAACTACGGCACCAGGGACTCTTGGAAAAACTGTAAGCACTAGGAGTCATTGACTTTACACTACACCTCCTTAGTGATTAACTTGAAGATAATCTCTAAGTGTAGTTCTCAAAGGGATAAAGTCAACAAGACACTCAGCTGGTGCCAGTGTTCCACAGGGAAGTGTGTTTGGTCCATTGTTGTGGAATATTTACTTTAATAACCTTCTTCAACTCATCCCAGAATGCCATGTCTATGCAGATGACTGTACTCTGACATTTACTTATCCATGAGAAGAAATACCTGCTGCTCTCAGGTATGTCAATCACCATCTTTCAGCTATATCAACTTGGGGGAGGCACAAATGATGAAGGTCTACAGGGCCAGACAAAATATCATTTAGAGAAAATACAGAAAAAAATACAAATGTCAGAAAAAAAGACAGGACTTATAGTGAGAACTTTCAAAACAAAAATAATGCCAATAGTGACACTATTCAAACATTTGTGCTGTCTCATTTAAAGCAATGTTCATTATTAATGATTATATTCAAGACAGGCGAGAGATCAGAGCTGATAAAGATACAAAGGTTGTTTACTATCCATATAGAGCCAATAAAGCACTAAACCCCTTAACTGTCCAAACGTAGATCAAAGTTTTATTTTTCCTGGCTCCAAATTAGGCACGATTGGCCTGAGATGCCTATTCAGTATAGAATGGGTCTTAACGCTCGGTGTGCAGTTTTAAAAAAATCTGGGACCACTTAGTACTTTGTGGGAGCACCAGTTCAACCGAGTGCCAGCTAGAGCAAACAGCGCAGCAAATACCAGGGATTCACTGATATCATGTCGCATTAGCACTCCCCTTTTAAGAGGAAAGTGAAGCTGACCCTGAGTTTAGTGGCTTTGAGATGGATGTGGCCACAAGTGGCTGAGGAAATATCAAAAACCTTGATAATAACCCATGTGCAATATCTGTGCAACATCCTTTCAATTTTGAAACCACTAGTAGTGTCATCCTGTCAGAATGTCCTATAGCCTATGCCCTAAGTAAAGAGAAACAATTCTGGAACATGCATAATACAGTGGACCCCCGCATAACGATGGCATCACATAGCGATTATTTCGCATACCGCTTACTTTAATTGCAAAAATTTTGCCTCACATACCGCTTAAAAACCCGCTTACCGATTTTCGTCCGAGACGCGTCCAATGTGCGGCCTGAGCCACGCTCACATGTTCCGCCGGTGGCATTGTTTACCAGCCAGCCTCCGCGGTAACATCCAAGCATACAATCGGAATATTTCGTATTATTACAGTGTTTTCGGTGCTTTTTCTGGAAAATAAGTGACCATGGGCCCCAAGAAAGCTTCTAGTGCCAACCCTACAGCAATACCTGGAGAGAGAGATAAGGGTGAGAATTACAATAGAGATGAAGAAAAAGATCATTGATAAGTATGAAAGTGGAGTGCATGTCTCCGAGCTGGCCAGGTTGTATAATAAACCCCAATCAACCATCGCTACTATTGGTGGTACAGCTGCTGCTGCTGCTGCACTGTCAGCTGCTGCTGCTGCTGTAGCACCGTTGTTGGTGTGGCTTATTGAGAATACCAAGAAACAATTGACCCCAGAGGATTTGCCACCCAGGATAACCCAAAAAAGTCAGTGTCATCGAAGACTGTCTAACTTATTTCCATTGGGGTCCTTAATCTTGTCCCCCAGGATGCAACCCACACAAGTCGACTAACACCCAGGTGAACAGGGAAAAATGCCTGGAACTAGTGCTCATATGGTGAATTTAAAGCCAGCAAAGGTTGGTTTGAGAGATTTAAGAATCGTAGTGGCATACACAGTGTGATAAGGCCTGTTCTGGAAGAAAATGCCAAACAGGACCTACAGTACTCAGGAGGAAAAGGCACTCCCAGGACACAGTGTCTCATCAGTCATTGCTGCATCTTCAATAAAGGTAAGTGTCATTTATTCATTTAGTAGACTAGTACATGCACAATATATACTGTGCATGTACTACTCTACTATTGTGCATGTATCCTTCTCTTTGTGTGTGGGAAAATGTATATTTCATGTGGTAAAATTTTTTTTTTCATACTTTTGGGTGTCTTGCACGGATTAATTTTATTTCCATTATTTCTTATGGGGAAAATTCATTCACATAACGATTATTTCGCATAACAATTACCCCTCTTGCACGGATTAAAATCGTTAACCGGGGGTCCACTGTACATGCTTGGCAGGCTGGCTGTCTTGGCGGGTGGGTGGCTGGCTGGCTGACCGGGTGCGTGAGTGGGTGGCTGGCTGACTTTGGCTGTGTCTATCAACGTCTGTCTGTCTGTAGCTATCTCTGTCTCTATCTCTGTGTCTATCTCTGTCTCTCTATCTCTTTCTGTCTCTATCTCTATCTCTTTCTGTCTCTATCTCTATTTCTTTCTGTCTCTATCTCTATCTCTGTCTCTGTTTCACAGATACACATAAATACAGTTATTATACATAGTGTCAATTACCTAGGATAACCCCCCAAAAATCCAGACATTGTGCTGTACTGTGCTTGAAGATATAAGGCATAATAAGCATGACTGGCAAGTAATATGCATTTTCACTTGTTCAGGATTCAGACGTGATGACTGCATCATGTATAATACCTGTTGGTTCATGAGCGGCTCTTTCTCTGAGACAGAGACAAGCAGATAGAGAGACAGGAAGAGGGAGCAGGACAGATACTTAAAGTTGGTGCCGGATCAGACGGGTTGTGGTTCGTATGATGGACTACGTGCGGCCAGCAGTAACTGCCTGTTGATCAGGCCCTGAACCACCAGGAGGCCTGGTCATGGACCGAGCCACGGGGGCATTGATCCCTGAAATACCCTCCAGGTAGACTCCAGGAAGGACAGATGAGCAGAGACAGAGCTAGACAGACAGACACAGACAAAGACAGACAGACATGTTTATGTGTAACAGTGAAAACAAATAAAGCCAAGGTAGTGCATGATCATCAAATGTCACTCCACTGCTGCACTGTCAGCAGTGGAGTGACACTCATCATCCACTGCACTTCAAGGAGTTTCACATATACTTCAGCATGTCTAAAACATTGCTGGGACCTATAAATACTATGTACGTATATATTTTAAGACAATAGTATGTGACCAAGGCAGGTGAAAATATTCAGCTGTCAGTGAGTTTGTGACTATCTGAGTCCTATTTCAGTTCCTAATACTAGTGTCAGAACAAATATTGGTTATGAACTCTCAAGAACTACTACAAATTGTAATTCTTCTTTCAACGCACCGGCCGTATAACACCAAGGCGGGGTGGCCCAAAACAAAAAACGAAAGTGTCTCCCTTTAAATTTAGTAATATAGGAGAAAGGGTTACTAACCCCTTGCTCCTGCCATTTTAGTCGTCTCTTACAATATGCATGGCTTATGGAAGAAGAATTCTGTTCCACTTCCCCATGGAGATAAGCTGAAATAAACAAGAACACGAACTAGTAAGAAAATTAGAAGAAAATCCAGAAGGGTGTGTGTATATGCTTGTACATGCATGTGTAGTGTGACCTAAATTTAAGTAGTAGCAAGACATACCTGAAATCTTGCATTTTTTTTTCTTTTAACAAGTCGGCTGTCTCCCACCAAGGTTTATGAGACAGAAAAAAACACCAGCAATCCTACCATCAAGTAAAACTATTACAGGCTCTCATTTCACATTTACTTGGCAGGATGGTAGTACCTCCCTGGGTGGTTGCTATATACCAATCTACTACCTAGGACAAATTGTAATTCTTCTTCTTTCAACAACCGGCTGTATCCCACCAAGGCAGAGTGGCGCAAGAAGAAAAACAAAAGTTTCTCTTTTTAAGCTTAGTAATTTATACAGGAGAAGGGGTTACTAGCCCCTTGCTCCCAGCATTTTAGTCGCTTCTTACAATACACATGGCTTACGGAGGAAGCATTCTGTTCCACTTCCCCATAGAGATACCAGGAAATAAACAAGAACAAGAACTAGAAAGAAAATAGAAGAAAACCCAGAGGGGTGTGTATATAAATGCTTGTACATGTATGTGTAGTGACCTAAGTGTAAGTAGAAGTAGCAAGACGTACCTGAAATCTTGCATGTTTATGAGACAGACAAAAGACACCAGCAATCCTACCATCATGTAAAACAATTACAGGCTTTTGTTTTACACTCACTTGGCAGGATGGTAGTACCTCCCTGGGTGGTTGCTGTCTACCAACACAAATTGTAATTCTTTCTTTCAACACACCGGCCGTATCCCACCGAGGCGGGGTGGCTCAAAAGGAAAAACCAAAGTTTCTCCTTTTACATTTAGTAATATATACAGGAGAAGAGGTTACTAGCCCCTTGCTCCTGGCATTTTAGTCGCCTCTTACAAAACGCATGGCCTACAGAGGAAGAATTCTGTTCCACTTTCCCATGGAGATAAGAGGAAATACACAAGAATAAGAACTAGAAAGAAAATAGAAGAAAACCCAGAGGGGTGTGTATATATATGCTTGTACATGTATGTGTAGTGTGACCTAAGTTTAAGTAGAAGTAGCAAGACGTACTTTAAATCTTGCATGTTTATGAGACAGACAAAAGACACCAGCAATCCTACTATCATGTAAAACAATTATAGGCTTTTGTTTTACACTCACTTGGCAGGATGGTAGTACCTCCCTGGGTGGTTGCTGTCTACCAACCTACTACCTACACAAATTGTAATTATCTGAACAAAAAAACTGTGTAAAAAAAAAAAAAAAAGTATATCGGCAACATTTCTGCAAGTGGCAGAACTCCATGATGCAGTCAGGTGAGCATCCAATGCCAACTTCACGGTCTTTTATGTCGGTAAGCACCAACCCTAATTTGATATTTTTCGGTCTTATTACACTCAGAAAATTGCCCTCTTTAAAAAAAAAAAAAATTGGGGGGGCAAAATATTCAGAACGCTGGCAATGAGAATGTAGATCTACATTTGGACAGTTAATAGATTAAACTACTGAGAATGCACAAAGCACTTGGAATGTACTCTCTGTAGCGAAGAAAGAGCTCTGATAATATATTCATGGAAGATGCTATATTTAACCTTTAAACTGTCCAAACGTAGATCTAAGTTCTCTCGCGTAGCACTCCGAATGTAGATCTACATTTTTTTGCATACTTTCTTATGGAGAAAATCAAGGTCAGAGCTCTACGTGCGAAAACGTAGATCTATGTTTGGACAGTTGAAGGCTTAAAGGTGTAGTCCCAAATCTACACACTACCGTAATAGCAAAAAGGAATGAGAGATAAAGGAAGTGGAAAAAAAAGGAGGACCCCACATATACATCACCCTCTTGGGTGGCCCGGTGGCCTGGTGGTTAAAGCTCTCACTTCATACACGGAGGGCTCGGGTTCGATTCCCGACGGGTGGAAACATTTCGACGTGTTTCCTTACACCTGTTGTCATGTTCACCTAGCAGAAAATAGGTACCTGGGTGTTAGTCAACTGGTGTGGGTCGCATCCTGGGGAGGACAAGATTGAGGACCCCAATGGAAATAAGTTAGACAGTCCTCGATGACGCACTGGCTTTCTTGGTTATCTTGGGTGGCTACCTCCGGGGTTAAAAAATCTAAACAAAATCTTTTATCTTATCTTCTTGGTGTTCCATATTTTCATTGGCTTTCAATTGAGCCATTGGTCATTATGTTCAGTGCTTTTCTGCCATTTTCACACAACAGCTGCATAAAGGAAAGGTGACTGATGCCATACTTTAACCTTTTACGGGTCAAGGCCCCCGATATGAAATTTTTCCACAGCGTTCAAGAATTTTTCAAGGTTTCTTATTCATGAAATGGTATTGAGTCTTCTTCTGAAGGTAATAAAACAAAAAGTTCAAAATCTGATGGAAAAAAGATGAAATTACGCTTTCGCTTATTTTGCAGTGTCGGCGATATTTACACACTGGTGATTTTGCCCATTTTGAGTCCTATTTTAGGCCAATTACAATGTTCCAGTAGCTTAAATTCATAGCTGATTCACTAGTATGTCTTCCATTTTATTGACTGAACCAAGAAACCTCCCAATCATCTACCCAATAAAGTGATCAAAAATTAGTAGTAATTTGGTCAATATCACAAAATTTCAAAATATTCCAATTTCAAAATAGGGTCCAGAGTAAACAATGTAGGCATTTCTGGCACTAAAATAAAATTTCCACTATTCATATGAATTACATTTTGATTTTTATTCACACAAAGAATTTTTATTCATGCAAAAAAAACAAGATTTACTGTCATGCAATATTGTAATAACTGTATAAATAATATCATCGCATTTGTGAATGCATATCAGAACCACCAGCGGGACGTATTTTGGATGAGTGATGTGATCTATTTACTCCTGAATATTGACAAAAATCAAACATTTCTGCTACTTTGAGTTTAATTTCAAGCTATTTTTCAGTCCTGAAACAAATCAGAATCATCCCTATTTCTGCAATGTATCTTCCATTCTATCAGATGAGACCAAGAAACTGAGAATACAACTATGAAAACCATAAAAAAATACTCCACAAATTTGCTGCTTTAAATAAAAAACACTCAGTTATTTTTTTCATTATGCATTGTGCACTGCAGGATTTTTTTTTAATATGGTGCACACTTACCACATAGACCCATTCTCTTATATCTAGGCCCAAATTTACTGCTCACAGCTCATCTGAGTGAGCCGAGCTCATGGCATAGTACTACAGCACTGATGGTGACCTCAAACCCTTAGTGTTAAGGCACAGACAATGAAAGAGTTAAGGTAAGCATTATAGGCACTGTGTATTTATTTTAATTTATTATCTTTCTTATGCCTAACTGTTTTTTTTTTTTTCAACAAGTCGGCCGTCTCCCACCAAGGCAGGGTAGTAGGTTGTAGGTTGGTAGACAGCAACCACCCAGGGAGGTACCACCGTCCTGCCAAGTGAGTGTAAAACGAAAGCCTGAAATTGTTTTACATGATGGTAGGATTGCTGGTGTCTTTTGTCTGTCTCATAAATATGCAAGATTACAGGTTTGTCTTGCTACTTCTGCTTACACTTAGGTCACACTACACATTTATTTAAACACACTCATCTGAGTTTTCTTTGATTTTATCTTAGTTCTTGTTCTAATTACTTTTCCTTTTATATCCATGGGTAAGTGGAATAAGAATCTTTCCTCCGTAAGTCATGCGTGTTGTAAAAGTCAACTAAAATGCCGGGAACAATGGGCTAGTAGCCCCTTTTCCTGTAATAATTACTAAAAAGAATAATAAGAAGAAAATGCCTAACTGTATAGTGTATACTGTATACTGTAGACACGTTATTGAGCATTTTAGATGAAATCAATAATGAAAAACATTTTCACTTATTGCATGGGGTCAGCAACTTAAAGCTGTACAAATGGGGCCCTCCAGTATATCAAAGTGAGAAAGTATAGGCAACAAAGGTACAAAGTAAAACACAGTTTACATCTGTGGCTGACTTTTTAGCCTACTACCAACAGATATCATGAATGTTGCAGAAACAAGTATGAAAATGCTCAAGAATACAATGGATCACTACATATGCTAAGTGTCAGAACTACAAGGCTCCAAATAGCAACAGCCCTGGCAAACAGTCAAACAACAGCAAAGCCTAACCTCAGACTGGGCTGTGAAGGTAGAAAATTAAAAAATTGTCACAGGAATATAAACCCAGATACAACTTGAGAACAACCTAAGTAGACCCAAAGACAGTACAAGACAGCCCACATACAGGCAGACACAGAGATGACTTGAGAAGACCTAGAGACGACTTGATAAGATAGGTAGATACAGAGATGACTTGAGCAGAGCCAGACACTACTTAATTAAAAAGAACCAGAGATAACTTGAGGAAAATAAGAAACTACATCAGAAGACCCATAGACAACCTGAGTAGACCCGAAGATTACTTTAGTAGATCCAGAGACAAGCTAGGTAGACCCAAAAGCAATACAAGTAGACCCAGAGACAACCAAAAAGACCTAGAGACAACCAAAAAGACCCAGAGACAACCGAAAAGACCCAGAGACAACCGAAAAGACCCAGAGACAACCGAAAAGACCCAGAGCAAAAAAAACACCCAAGACAACCAAAAAAGGTCCAGAGAAACCAAAAGACCAAAAAAAACCCGAAAAGGCCAAAAAAAAATGAACACCCCCAAAAATAGAAAGACCCAGTTTTTGAATAGTAAAACCCTTTCAGATGGCTAGTTTTTTTTATGGGTGCAAAATTTTCATCATACAGCACCCAGAGAAGAGAGGAAAAAGAGATTCATCCAAGGAAAGGCAAATGACCCCAATTTCCTTTGGAATAGCCCCTCACTCATCAAGAGACCCCTCTGAAGGGAGCTAAGGAAAATGTGGGCCCAAGAGGCAATAGCATGAGAGACCAGCCAGTATGCAACATCAGTTGCTCCCGCGGTGGAAGACATATAATTTGTAAAAAAAATATGTTTAAAATCAACAATTTTGTGAGAAACACTTTAAAGGATTATTTCACAACTTGATTGTGTTGTGGAGGTGGGAACAAGTGCCTATATCTCAAGAAGCTTTGGGTATTTGTGTTTGAAGGGATCAAACTGTCGTGTCTGCGCGCCCTGCAAGACAGTATAGATGAAAGTGCTTTTTTTTTGGGTCCCTGCTTGGTGGAAGGGCCAGCTGCAAAAAAAAATTAAAAAAAAAAAAAAAAAAAAATCATAAAGGCCTTCTTCAAAAGCCCTCATGGGAGAAACATCTTAACATCCCGCCATTTCTCACTGAGGTCGGTGAGAAAGAAGAAACATTTTAAACATAAATCATTCATCAGCATTCCAGAGGCAGTCACCACCAACCGATGTCCTCCAAACTACAAAATATCCTCCCCTTCCTTCAGAGCAAAGCACTGTATTTCCCCCCCTCCGGGACTAAAATTTGGCAAGATTTCTTGAATCCCTTATAAAGTTACCTTGCTACACTCCAAAAGCAATTAAAACAAAAACCCACTTGCTTCCCCCATTCCTAAACACCGCACAAGTATTTGGATGTTTTGTAGCATGATAATATTTAAAGGGTGGAGGCAAGAGGGGTTTTTGATTTATGAGTGTTAAGAGTGTGAGCAAGGTAACATTTTTGAAGGGATTTAGGAAACTATTTTGTTGGACTTGAGTCCTGGGGTGGGAAAAAACAAAGTTGTGTCTGAAAGAGGGGTGGCAAAAAAAATATCCTTTAAAAAAGTCTTAACACTGACATAAGTTTTTCTTAAAATTTCACTGTTGGAATATTTCACAAAAATTGAATGATAAATAAGACACATGAAACACCGGAAATCAAAAAGTGATAATGACCAGGAAAATTTTTAAAAAAATTTGGAAAAACTTTTGGGCCAATGAGGGGCTTTCTTAGTTCAATATTAAAAAAAAACGGGAGACAGGGGTTATGTGGAAGCCTTAATTTTAAAGGGCTTTCTCCTCTTCCACCTTTTTCCAGTATTTTTCTCTCCCCTATGAAATTGAAAAAGTAAAAAAAATTTGGGGGGGAACTTTCCCCATAAAAAAAACCATCCTGTATTTTAAAATGTCTTATTCACCCAATTGGTTTGATGTTTGTGAGGGAAAAGTTCAATAATAGGGGGTAGCGGGGAGTGAAATAGAAACAATATTTTCTTTGCCGGCTACTTGTTAAGGTAGGGAAATTTCCCAAGCCCCCTTTTCCCCCCTCCCCGAAATTTATAGTTTGATTGCCGGCTACTTTTTAAAGGTAGGGTCATCTAGCTCCCGTACCCTTCCCCTCCCTCTTCCCCCCCCCCCCCCCCAAAGGGGACGTGGGGGCTCCGGTCAAACAGTAAATCACTCCCCACCACGCTCCCAACACTAAAATGTAAGTACACCCAGAATTTAAAATTTTAGTGGCTTTTTGGTTAAAGCTTCACTTTTGACCAATAATTAAAAAAGTCCTTTTCCCGTCCTTTATCAACCCCCTTCCCCTTTTTGGTTTTTTACTTATCATGGGAGAATTTCTTAACCCTTTTACTATCGAAGGCCCAAAACCTGAAGTGCTCCCCGTGTTGCAAATATTTGAAAAAAAAAAATTATTTTTTTTTATGAAAATGTTAAGATTAATTTTTTTGATTGTTTTAAATCCCCCCCAAAAATTTTTTTCCCCTCTACTTCCGAGATATAGTTTCCGAATTTGCTGAAATTGATCTGCGAGCGGCAACAGCAGCGACGCCCTCCCCGGGAAACTTTGATTTACTTTTTATTCGATGGGTTTTTTTTTTTTTTTCAAATATTTTTATTTTTTCAAATAACTTTTTTGGCCTGGAGACCAAAATTTTTTGTGCAAAAGTTAAAATTCACCTTTTAATGTAACACAATTAAGCAAAAACACTCTATCATTATAATGTGCAAAAAACTTTTTTACCAAAAAAAACAATGTAACAAATTTTTATTTTTTTTTTATTTATTATACACGGCCGACCCCACAAGGGCAGGGGGCCCGAAAAAAAAAAAACTTTAAACATCATTCACCCCATCCTGTCTTCCCAGAAGGGTGCTTTACACACATTTTTTAAACGAACTTTTAACCGGACATTTTTTTAGAATGCTGCAGTTGTGGAATTCTTTAAAACTGGGTAAAAGCACAAGGGTGCTTAAACCCTCCCATAAAAGAGTGCTCTGCTTTTTTTTGGGGGCGTTTTGTGCTATGTCCACAGACAAAACACCTCTTTGAGCATTTTTCTTGGGCAGTAGTAGCGGGCAGTGGATGGGGTAGTGATCAACGGGCCTCAGACGGGGAAAATGTGTTGAAAATTTCGGGGGCGTGGCTATTGCAGGTGTTTTTTTTGGGTACTTGAATTTTTTGTCTATACTGACAAACAAAATTCACCTATTTGGGTTTCTTCTTGGTCTTCAACTTTACATATTATAAGCATTCAGCATGGAAACGTCAATAAAAAGGAAAAAACATTTTATGTACCACTTAAAACTTTTGCGAAAACACATTCAGAAAACCCCAAAATCTGCATGAAATTTTTGTCCCTAAGTGCATATTGAGGTTTAACCCAAACCCAAAAACGGCAGGTTTTTACAAGGGGTTCAGGGGTCTTCTTTTCTGCTTGCCAGGGGTTCCCAAATTTCGTGTCGGTAAAACTGAGGTCAGCAGTGTACTTTCACATTTGCCCTTTGCCACCGAAATCCCATATGTAAATGGAGCAAAACCTGCACTTCCCTCTACGACTCCCCGCACCAAACCCTTTGGCATATGTTTACGATTTCAACGCACGGGCCCTCACACATCTTCAGTTCATTTCCAAGAAATACTGAGAATAGGGCTTGTGTCCATTTTGTCAGTATTTTAAATATCCCCCTTTTACCAAGATAGGCTCCATCATTTTTCAAAACCCAATCACCAAGATACCCAGAAAACTTCCTGGTATCTTCCATTTTTTAAAACCGGGGGGGTTACACAGTTAAAACCCAAAAAACCAGCCCTTTTTTTGCAACACACAGAAAAAACCTTTATCCCAAAAAGCTTTTTCCTTTTGCGGGGTTTAATATATGTACTGCTTGAATGAGGTTTCCTTTGAACAAAACCCAAAAGATCCCCAAAAAACAATTTCCCCTGAAGGGATAAAAAATACATATGGCACTTTTGTTTCGGGTACAAAAAACACACGTTCATCTTGTATAACCTTTTCGCTTCTGTCGGGGCCTGGTTTTGTCTAAAAAAGTGTAACATACAAAAACAGTAAAAAAATTTCTATTCACTGGAAAAATGTCACTGAAAGCGGGGTTGAAATAAGGGGGCCCTTGTCGCCCATATGTGTTGACATTTATGCTTTTTCACATGTGGCAAAAACATTATTGGGGCCCAAAAAACAGATAATCTCTGCCCAGGGGGTGTCCTTCATTGTTGGTAGGCATGATCTTGGTGAAAATAGTGTTTGCCATGTTTTTACTCATAGATGTTTTTTGCTTTCCCCTGACAATAATGCCCCTTCGGGGGTTCATTGAAGAAAAAAATGAAACTTTCCAGTTCAGTGGGATTGTTCCCAAGTGCCCAAAATAATGGCCTTTATTCCACTTTGTACTCCATCAAAGTCATGGGGGTTGGGGGAAAAAATCGTCATCTTGTTTTCCAAACCCCGATTCGGTAAAATGGGCGTTCGGATATTGTAATGTGGTTTTTGGTTGTTTGGGGTGTGGGGGGGGCGAGGCTGGTTGTTTGTTGTGCAGAGTCACAGGCGGGGAGTAGCCTTGGGGGCCCCGGGTGGTGTCACATACTCATGCCCCAATCACTAAACCCCCCCACCGCCTGCTGCCTCATCACTTTATTTTTACCCCTTGTAACAATATCCCCCTCCCTCTTCACTATCAGGGCCCTGGTTTTTAGGGCCACGGGGGTGTACTCCGAGATGTACTCCTTCCTCTTGGAAAACATATGGGACCCTACCCAAACCGCATTTCGGGTGTCGTATAAATGCCCGCTTTACTGGGGAATTTCCCCTCAAATGTCACAACAGAACTGCTTTTTAATAACCCTTAAATTTACTATCACTATCACTTTCACTTTCTCACAATTTAGTTTTTAAAAGGGGAAATAGTTTTCCCCTTTGTCCCGGTACAGGTTTAAATGAACGAGCCCCCCCCAAACACCAAGGTGGAAGGTTTTTTGGGGCCCTCTGGGTTTTCATCACTAATTATTTTATCCTGGGTAAATTTTCCCCCGGGCAAAACCGCCCTTTAAAAAACCCGGGGGAATTTCCTTTCACTGACACTAACATCACTGTTTGAGCATCACTTGGGGGAAAAAAAGACCCCCAATCCCCCCGAGGATGAGGAACTTCTTACCCCGAAAGGGATGGTAAAATGGACTACAAAGTGGCCCTTCCCCCCAAGCACCGGCTGGGGTCCCCGAAATTTTTTTACAGGGGGCACAACCCACCACTGAGGGCCCATTCTCTCTCATGTAGGGCCCACCACCCCCCCCCGCTTTATTTGAAAACGCCCAGAATTTTTTGTGTATTGTTTCGCCCCAAAAACGGTTAAACTCCCCCTGACGTATATACTAAACCCCGACAGTCCCAAAAAGGTTTTGCAGTGGGGAAACCCGTTCCCCTCTTTTTAAAATTTGGAAGGGCGAATGGGTTTACCTGCCAAAACCAAAAGAGAAGAATAGAAGGAGAAGAAAATAAAGTTTCCCGAGACCTCCCCTGTTTTTAAAATTAAATTACCTGTTTGTAAGCAACACAGGACCTAAACCCTCATCATTTCATGGTAAATTTAAACCTGTTTTCCGGGCTTTTGAAGCAATTAATTTACGGCACACTTGTGAAGAAAGAGCCGGGGGTGGTTTACCAACACCCCTTTCCCCCCCCCCCCCCCCCTCAGCAACGGGTAAAGATTTCAAAAATGCAGTGTCCCCAAACACCTGAAAACCCATTCCCAAACGATATACCAAATTACGTTGTTTTTAAAAAATTTAAATTTTTTCTTTTAAATTTTTCATTTTTCTTTAAAATTGGGTTTACCCAAATTCATTTTTATTTTTTTTAACATTTTCCGTTTCTAAATAATAAAGTGAAAAAACTTTGCTGTTTTTAATTTTTTTTTCTTTTCTTTAAATTTTTCCGAGGGGGAGCCACCCTTTGGGTAAAAACTGACAAAAAGTTTTTTACAGGCTGAAACCCTTCACAACGGGCAACCCGCCGGGGATCAACCCCACGAATCAAGATTTTTTTCCCTATCTCGAATCACCCTTTGGAAATTCCAACGCTGCATACCACAGAGGGTCCCAAACCACCCATGATTAACCCATACCCCTATAAAAAGGAAACTACGGTACGGGTTTTTTAAAAGTTTTGGGTGATTTTTTAAATCTAAATTTTTATTGTAATTTTAAAAAAAGTCAGGCGGGAAATATAATATTTAATTCTCCCACCTTTTCAAGCTTGAAAAAAATTTTGGGAGGATAGACCCCCTGGGGCCCCCAAATTTTTCCAGTGACAATTTTTTTTTCAGTGAGACTTTTATTTTATAAAGGGGAATTTTGCCCTAGGACACCCCTTGATTTTTTTGGTTGGAAGTTTGGAAATGGTCAAGTACCCCATTCTCTTACTTTTTTCCTCAAAGCCGGCACAGAACCCTCTTTTTAATTAATACATTTGAAAAATTTTTAAAAGTGGGGGTTTCGAGCCCCTGGTTTTATTTACATTTTGGGGCGGAGCGGGGGAATTGAACCCTCCGTTTTTTAAACCCCCTTTAGGGTCCGTCCCGTAAACAGGGTTTTTAAACGTTAAAGGGGGGTTTATAAACCGTAGATCTACTTCATGAGCTCAGTCCCCTCTGATAAACTGTGAGTGGAACATTTGGGCCTAGATATGAGGGAAACATCTATGTGGTTTTTTGGGCCCCACATAAAACAGATCCTGCACACACTGGGGTAAAATGAGAGAAAAAAACTGAAATCATTTTTTTTCGTTTAAAACGGGCGACTTGCAGGGTTTTTTTTTCGTATGTTTTTTATGGGTTGTTTTTTGCATTTCTTGGTCCTTTTGATAAAAAGGGAAGACATATTACAAAAAAAGAGAGTTTTTGGGATTGGTTTTAGAAACTGGAAAGGGCTTAAAACTGAGTTTCAAAGTGGGGAAAAATTTTTAAATTTTTTGTCCGATATCAAGAGTAAAAAAACCGCCCTTCCCCACATCTAATACACGTCAGCTGGGGGGTTCAAATTTAACTTCACAAATATGGTATGATATTTATACAATTATTACAGTTTTGCATAAAGTAAATCTTTTTTTTTTGGTGTGAATAAAAATTCATTATTTGAAAAAAAAATCAAAAGGGGAATTTTTTTTTAAAAGGGCCTAAAAATGAACAAAGAACAGGGGGAAAAGTTTTTTTAAATCCAGGAATACCCTAAAATTGTTTTTTTTCGACCCCTATTTGAAATTGGAATATTTTGAACTTTTTTTTAAATTCCCAAAATTTAAACAATTTCCGATCCTTTATTTGGGTAGTTGAAACAGTTGATTTGGGCGATTTCTTGTGCCAACCCGATAAAATAAAAGAAAATCAAAATGAAATAGCTAAAAATTTTTGGTTGATTGAAAAAGAAATTTGGGCCCTAAAAAGGGGAGTAAAAAGGCCCGGGCAAAAACCCGCCGATTCGAATTTATCGCTGAAAACACCCAAAATTTCGCGAGAGCAAAAATTTCGTAAAATTTTCCACCAAAAATTTCGTACTTTTTTTTTTTATTCCCTTTTCACAAAAAGATTCCTAAAAACGATTTCAAAAATAAAATAAAAAATTTTTTTTTTGAAAATTTTTGGACACGGGGAAACCACTTCAGATTTGGCCCTTTGGGAACCCCTAAAAGGGTTAATCCCTTTTTTTCCCTTTCCCCTGATATTTTAAAGTTGTTTTTGCAAAAAGGAGGAATTTACCATTTTTGGATGAACCTGGAAAAAAGTTAGGAATAAGGGGGAAAAATTTTGAATTTTTTCCATTAGTGCAAAAGATCCGGGAAAAAAATTGAAAGAAGAAACTGAGAGAGAAGAGAGACATTTAAAAAAGGGAAAGGGAAAAAGGGGAAAAGGAGAGAGAGAAAAAAAAAGGGGAAAGCCAAGAAAAACAGTTAGGAAAACGAAAAACCCAAAAAAGAGCGGATAGACTTGATCGTGGGGGAAAGAGCTAAAAACAGAAAACAACTAAAATACATAAAGGAACAAGAAAAAATTAAAGAAATTTGGGGAAAGAGAAAAGGGATAGAGAAAAATTTTTAAAATAGAGAAAAAAGGGTTTCGCAAGCTCGAAAAATCTCGCCTTAAATTTAAAGAATAAAAGAAACTTTACAAAAAAACCCTTTAAAGGGGAAGGAAAAAGGAACAACTGCAGTCATTGCACAAATTTTTTTTCCCAACACCTAATTTACCCCCCTTCCAGGGGGGGACGACTTAACTCAAACTTATCAGGTTAAAAATTACTGCTACCCCTGTGTTTGCCGCGACCCTTGGGCTACCAGTTAGGAATTTATTTTCGGGTACCCTTTGAATACAAGCAACTTTGTCCCAGGATTCATATAAAATAAAACCCCTAATAAAAGAAGGCAATCCTTAAAGCATATCAAAAAACCAAAAAATTTCTTACGGGAAAGTTTTCGGTATCCCCTTACACATGGCCAAAATTTTCAGCAGTTACAAGTAACACTTTTTCGTTTGTTCGACTTTTGGGATAAAGTTCGGGAATTGATCACAGTTATAATCTCAAAGGACTTCAGGGGTTCTGACCAGTTCCGACAGCCCCTTCCCTTTCCCCAGAAACAAAAATAAATTAGAAAGTGTAACCTAAATTAAAGCTGGGGAAGTTGCGGAGGCTGCTGATTTTGAAAAGCTGAGGCTCAAAAATTCCTAAAAAGCCCTAAAGGATCGACCCCCAAAGGGCCCCAAAATTTTTCACCTGAACCAAAGATTAAGAAGCCTACGGGTAAAAAAAAAGGGTCACCACAAATTATACCAAAATGTCATCGGTGTGGGGGAAATGGGCCATAAAAGTCCAACTTTTCCTTCCAAGAAAATAGAGAAATTTGGGAAGATTTTTTTGTTGACGGTAAGACCAAGCCCCCTTTCTGTTCGGGAGCAGTTAAGGGAAAAAAAAGTCCAGACATATTTCATTACACTGAAAGTAAAGTGCAACTAACTTCGGAAAAAACTGTTCCCTTACTTTAAAACCTCCTTGTGTCATCTATTCTTTCAAAATTTCTTGGGGCCCCCGAAAATACTTTCCCCTACAATTTTTTTTGTTATTTGAAAACTTTAAAAGGGTTTACCGGTTTACTAAAAGCGTACTAGCCCCCAAATTTCTTGTTCCCCATAAAAGTTTGGGAAAAAAAAAGGGGCCATTTCTTTTTCCTTTAGAGGGGATCTTTTGTCAACCCCCCCGTGGTTTTAAAATTTTTTCCAGCTTCCCTTTTTCCTTGCAAGTTAAAAAATCACCTTAACCATTCTGCACCGGAAAACTCAAAGGTCTCGTGCTGTTCATTTGGGGGGGGAAACAGATGATTCTTTCTTTTCGATATTGGGGGTAGCAGGAAACACCGTCCCCCTTTTCGGGGGAAGTAAGGGGATTGGGTCCGGCACTCTCCCAATGTCTTACTAGGAATCGGACCATACCCCGCTTCTCCTAACCCCCCCCTTCTCCCCCCCATAAGCCCCCTTTTTTTTTCCCATATTTTTTTGTCCCAAGGATGACTTTTTTTCAATATAAAACGCAATTGCCCTTCCTTTGGGATTTTCAAATCAAAACTTTTTAAAAACAAATTTAAACCCCCAGGAATAAAAGTATCCATAATTTTTAATATATTAATGGGAAACTTATATAAAACTTATTTAAATCTCATTCTCAGGAAAGATTATTCCCCCCCCTTGTTGTTTTCCCAAACCCCTGTCAAAAGACTGGTTTTTTCAAATGGCTTCCCGATTTTCCAATTTTACCAAACCCCCTTTGGGCCCAAACGTAAGACGTTTTCATTTAAACCCCAAACACACTTTTTTTGGGCCCAAACATGTACATACAGTTACAAAGAAATGTTTTTCTTTCAATATTCAGGGGCCTTTCTGCACAAAAAAACACACAAATCCAAATCCTGTACATTTATTAAAACCCAAAAACACCTCCTGCAGAAAACGAGAAAACCCACCCTGAAAAAAGGGAAATTTTTGGTCTTTGGGGTAAACTTTCCAAACTTAAATTTTTTTTTGCCCGGGAAAAGAAATTTAATTTTTGAGACAGAAACACAAACCTTTTTAAAATACTAGAAACTTTAAGGGAACCAAAATTTGCCTCTTGAGGTTTGGGCAATTGGGGACTCCCCGGCTTTTAAGTTCCAAAATTTTGTATATCAATGGTTTTATCCCCAAATTTTTTCTCTGAAATGGTTTTAAAAACGTGACAGGGGATTTGAAAATTTTTTTCCTTACGCGACTTTCCCCGTTTTAGAACTTTTTTCCCCGCCAAATTTTTCTTATACTCCTTGACTATAAATCTTGGTATGGGGGGAGTGGGGGGGAAAAAAGGGGAAAAATTCAAAAGATTTGGAGTAGCGAGGGGGTGTATAGTAACAATAGTTTCATTGGGGGGGTACTTGTTTAAAGGGAGGGGAAGTCCAGCTTTCCCCCAACCCCCCCCCCCCTTTTTCCCCCTCCCCCAAAAATGATAGTTTAATTTCCCTGCCGTTAAGGGAGGGGCAGTCAGGGTCCCCTATCCCTTCCCCCTTTCCCCCCTTCCCCCCCCCCCCCCCGAAAGGTGACGGGTGGGGCCCCCGGGCAAACAAAAAACAATCGACTCACACCTCCCAACACACTGTAAGTACAACCCTGATCATAATTTTTGTTGGGCTTATTGGTTGAAAAACTTCACTTTTTCCCCAAAAAATTTAAATTTGTCCTTTCAGTTTCCCCTTTAACCCCCACATTTTTAGGATTTTACTTATAAGGAAGTGATTTTTTTTAAGGGGTGGATAACCTTTTCCCCTTTACAGTTTGGGAATTTTCAGAATGGGTCACCCGCCAACCAACAGAAAAAAAATGGAGACCCAAAAAACGTCCTGGGGAAAATCCCATGTTTTTAAACTACTTACCTGTTTATGTAACCAACACCCCCACCTAAAACCCCCCATCATAGCATGGTAAAGAACCCCGTTTTCCTTCATCTGAAGCAATTATTCACGGCTACAAATCGGGAAAACAGCCGGGGGTGGGCACCAACACCTGCAACCCCCCCCCCCCCACAACGGGAAGGGTTTCGATTTCAACAAAGAAAAGCAGGGCCAAACCCAAAACCTGAACCCCCCCCCCATTTCCCCCGATTTTACCGATATTTTGCGTTGATTTCCAAAAGTAATTTTTTTCATTTCATTTTTTTATTTTTCTTTTAAATTAGGGTAAACCCCTTTATGTTTTTATTTTTTAAAAATTTTTCCTTTCCAAAAAAAAAAGGGGTTTTTTCATTGTCTTTATTTTTTTCTTTTTTTAAATTTATTATTTTTTCCCAGGAGGGGCCAGCCTTGGGAAACTGACTGAAAATTGTTACAGGCGAGTTTGCCCCTTTACATGTTTCCTATCACTAAAGTAATGATTCAAAAAATTTAAAGTTTTCACTGAAATGCTGTGAATGCAGATTAGGAAGAGATCCCCAAATTTTACCACCTTTTTGAAACCCGTGCTTATGCACAACATTTCCCGACATGAATCTCTCATAATCTGGTTTCTGTTGTCCTTGTTTCTCCCCGTACAGGGGTAATTGCTTTAGAAAACTTGTGGGCTTTAAACCCATTTGTTTCCCTTTATATTCCTACCTCACCTTTGTTGTCTCTTCACCTCTCCTACCGAAATTAACCCCTCTCCTCATCTCATAACCTTACGTCCCTGCTTCTCTTCCTCTTTTTCTTCCCATAACTGGATAAAGATTAAGACAACTAAAACATCCCCCCTTTTAAAAACAGAAAAACACCTCCCAACCTTGGGGTTTAACGGTAAAGAATATCTGTTCTTGTTGAAACTTTTGCTCTAAAAGCTGGAAAAACTTATGTAAAAAAGTAACGTTTTTTAAAAATTAAATCAACCTTTAAAGAAACACTGGGGGGCAAAAACTTTTAAAATTAAAGTAAAAATAAAATTTCAAAATGCCCCCATTGTATATATTTTTTAAAAAAAATTGCAAGTTCTTAAATTTTCCCCAACTTGAAATTCCCGAAAGTTTAATGTTTTTAGTGAATTTAGATGTTTAATGTGTATAGTGGGTTCAGATGTTTAATAGTAAATTTATTTAGATGTTTACTGTGTATAGTATTGCAGAAATACACAAATTGGGAAAGTATAAAATACAAAAAGTGATGTTTTAAATACATAAAACTTTTAATTGATTTTTGGGGTTTTAAATTTTACAATGATCTCCCCAATGAATAAAAAACCTAATTACATTCAAAACCCTGCCAGCATAAACTACCAAACCCGACCCTGCCAGCAGTAATTACATAACCCCGAAAACTGCCCGCATAACTACATACCAACTCTGCCAGCATAAATTAAATAACAACACTGCCAACATAAAATTTCATATCTGACACTGCTAACAGTAATTAACCCCATCAGACACTGCTAACAAATAATTTACACAAACAAAACACTGTAACATTTAAATTTCCTATCAAACCTCCAAAATTTAAATAAAACTCCCAAAAAGTTAACAAGATTTAAAAACTATACTAACGTGTGGGCAAAAATGTGATAATAAAAAAAATCCCCCAAAACATCTTAAAAGAGTAAAATTTTTAAAAAAAATTTTAAAAAAACCCCCTTTTAAAGATTAAAAAAAACAAAATTTTTTTATTTTTAAATTTGGACTTTCATAAACAAATTTTTAAAGGGAAATTTTTCACCAGAAAATCAATTTGAGCTCATAATTTCTATGTTTCCCTGATTCACAGCAAAAAGATTTAAAAGGGATAAGCAAAAAAAATGAAAAATGATCGGAGAAAACAAACATTCAAAAAATAAATTTTAAAAGAACACTTCCCCTACCCTTTACTTACAAAACATTACCAATTAAAAACCCCATCCTAAATATCCCAAATTCTGGTGTTTTTTAAAACTATTGATTCTGGAAAAAAAGAAAAACAAAAAAAATTTAAAAAATAAAAACACATAAATTAAAGAGAATTCAAAGCTTTGGAGGGTACATAAAAAAAAATATTAAAAAAAAACATAAAGGAACCAAAAACAAGACGGCAAAAAATTTAATGAGGCGAACCAGGGGCACGTCTTTTTTTCTAATAAAAAATAATTTTAACAAGCTGATCTCACATCCAACCCTCAAGAAGGAATGCTTTGACTTGACAACTGGGACCAACAAATAAAGGGAAGAAGTTTTAACCTAGACAGACAAGATAAAGCTAAACAAAGAGAAACAATGTCGGGGGGAAAAAAAACACTTAACTGCATACTTTTTCTTTAATAAAGGGAGGTTTGGGTTACATAAATAATTTTCCGTTTAAAAACAAAAAATTTTCCAAATTAAATTTAAAAAAATTTAAAATTTTCTAAACCTTTTTTATTTCTTGCCCTTTTTTAAAAAACTCCTTGGGGAAACCCCTTTAAAAAAAAAACCCCTTTTTAACCCCCCCCCACTGCCTTAATTTTTTATCACGAATTCTCTGCAAAATACTCACACCAAAACCTTGCTCTCAAAAAAAGAATCTCCAGTACCTTTCCCCCTCCTCCTCCCTTTCAAAAAAATTTAAAACCCATGCCTAATACCCATTTAAAAAAATTTTTATACTACTGTAAAACCCGGGAAAATTTAAAATTGTTTTTTTTTTTTGCCTTCATAGTTAAAATTTTTTTCCCCCAGTGCCTTAAACCCCACACACCTTCCCTTTCCCAAAATTTAATTTTAAGGTTTATTTTGTCTTTCCGACTCGGGAGCTACATGTTCCCCCTCCCAAAAAAACTAAAAAACCCACTTCCCCACCCCCAATCTTTATATTCAATTTCCCTTAATTCTTAAATTTTTTTTTTACCCTTTTCACCTTTCCCCTTTTTTATTTTTACTTTAAAAAATTTTCTTCAATTTTCATACCAAACCCAAATTTTCAAGCAACCTTCACAACAATTTTTTTGAGAAAACTCCCAAAAAAATGTCATCAGCAAAGAGAAACTGTGACAACCCCACTTTGGGGCAAGATCCAACATTTTTAACCTTGCACTTCTTCTCAATACCCCATTTATCCCTTTTTTTTTCAATTTTCCCCCCTATAAATGTTTTCTTAACCCCCCAGTTTACAATTTTACATACTTGTTTTTTGTCCTACATTTCCCCCCCCCTTGGGGCCCAAAAAAAAATTTTTTTCCCCCCCCCCCCCTCTTCTATTTAACCTTTAACTACTTTCATTTGCCTCCTTCCTATTCCATACAAACTCTATAATGGCTCCCCTACCCCCTGTGTCTTTTTTAAAGCCCCTGAATGCAACCAAAAAATTGTTCTTTTCCTTATCTAAGTAATGTTCATTATAAAAAACGCCCACTTCCATCCCCCAAGTCAAACTAAAAAATTAAAAGTAAAAAATGGGAGAAAATTTCAAAAGAACCTTAATGTTACATTAGTTTCATCGTTTCCATACACCTAAAAATTAAAAGACAAAATATATTTTTGGAAACAAGTGAAAGATAAAAAAAATATTTCCTTGCGAAGGGATTGAATTTTTTTTGTTTAATTCCTTTCATCACGCTTTAAAAATCTTTTTCGTAAGTGTCCCCTTCTTTAATAAATTTTCGGGGACATCTAATTTGGGTTCTTTTTTCCCTTTGGAATTTTTACAAATGTAAAAAAAGTAAATTAAATATAAACTACTGCTTTGTGGTTTTTGTACCAAAAGAGGGTATTTTATTAAAAAAAATTTAGAGATTAATTCAACCCCTTTTAAACATTTTAAAAATTTAAAAGAAAAAAAAAAAAAATTTCAATTACCACTTTCATCCATTTAGAAGACAAGAATTTTGTTTTAAAGCCCAGAAGAGAAGAAAAAAAAAAAAAAAAACCGGAAAAAAAATGTGATGAAAGATTCTGAAAACAAGAATTTTTGAAAGGGTTGGTGTTCTCCTCAATAACCCGATGCAACGCCAAACCACAGTTTTTGAACATGCATAAAACAATCATCTTTAAATTTTAAATAAGGGGTGTCAAGAAACCCAAAAAGTTTTCCCCGAGGGAGGTCTTAGTCAATTTATGACCTTCAAACGGAGCCCCTTTTGGGCATCAAATGGGCGACCTTTTTACTAAACAAAGCTTTTTGCTACAATCCTTAAAAAAAAAGACAAGTTTTGTTACAAACCCATCTTAAGTTTGTAATTTTTTTAAAAAATTTAAATTCTAATTTCACAGGGACATGGGGGAATGGAAAGAATGCTTTTTTCCGTAAACCATTTCATGTCTGAGGGGACTAGAATCCAGGGGCAAGAGACTAAAATTAAATAAATTTAAAAAGAAAATTTATGAAACAAATTTTGTTTTTTTTCAGGTCACAATGCTTTTGTAGGGGATGGGGCGGTGTGGGTTTAAAAAGAGAAATACAGGAAAAGAAATATAGAATAAAGAATTTCATTTTTTCTATGTGTGAAATTTCCTTACTACAGCATCCTGTTTCAACCAAAAAATTTACATATGTGGGAAAAAAATCATTCTTTTGGAATGAAGCCTGTGTGGGGTGTGTTGTGTGTTGTTTTGGGGTGTGTGTGGTTGTGTGTGTGTGTGTTGGTGTGTGTGGTTTTGGTGTGGTTTTTTGTGTGTTGTGTGGGGTGCGCTGTGTGTGTGCGGGGCGGGGGCGCGCGTGTGTGTGCCATGGGCCGGGTGTGGGGTGGTGTTTGTGGTGTGTGTGTGGGGTGTGTGTGGTGTGTGTGTTGGGGGGGGTTTTTTTGATTGCCCTTGGGTTTTCCTTCAAGTACAATCACCCAAACCCCGGGCCCCAAAATTTTTTTAAACACTAAATTTTTCAGATTTTCCCTTTTAAAAAATTTTTTGTTAACATTTGTATGAAAGACTTCATAAGAAAACAGATTTTGATGTAATAAACTCAATGGGCTATTTTGAGAAAAAACACTATGGTTGATTTTCAACTCCAGTGCCTCACACCAAGTCCAGGTTAGGTTGAATGACACCCAGCCTGATCAAGTTAGGTTGAATGACACCCAGCCTGACCAAGTTAGGTTGAATGACACCCAGCCTGACCAAGTTAGGTTGAATGACACCCAGCCTGACCAAGTTAGGTTGAATGACACCCAGCCTGACCAATTAGGTTGAATGACACCCAGCCTGACCAAGTTAGGTTGAATGACACCCAGCCTGACCAAGTTAGGTTGAATGACACCCAGCCTGACCAAGTTAGGTTGCTCCAGCATAAAGTTTGGGACTAAGGTGGAGGGAGGGAGGAGGAAAGGGTAGTACAGTGGACCCCCGGTTTACGATATTATTTCATTCCAGAAGTATGTTCAGGTGCCAGTACTGACCGAATTTATTCCCATAAGGAATACAGTGGACCCCCGCATAACGATCACCTCCCAATGCGACCATTATGTAAGTGTATTTATGTAAGTGGTTTGTACGTGTATGTTTGGGGGTCTGAAATGGACTAATCTCATTCACAATATTCCTTATGGGAACAAATTCGGTCAGTACTGGCACCTGAACATACTTCTGGAATGAAAAAATATCGTTAACCGGGGTCCACTGTATTGTGAATTAGATTAGTCCATTTCAGACCCCCAAACATACACATACAAACGCACTTACATAAATACACTTACATAATTGGTCGCATTGGAGCTGATCGTAAACCGGGGTCCACTGTACAGCTATGTATTCACAGGTTCATATCATGTGCACTCAATGTACACTAAGACTGGTTGGTTGGTAGTGAAAAGATGAGAGAGTAAAAGGAAGAATTATAATTGAATTTTTAGTTTTTTTTTTCCAATATGTTTTTTGATCAATTACATTATTTTTGGTGTCTCACCATTTGATGCCTATCTGGTGTATGCTCATATTTTTTGGGTAAAAATAAGTAAAATAGTTATGTGATTTTTTTTTTCCAATTTTGTACTGCACCAGAGTTATGAATGAATTCTGGATTTTTGTATATGACCAATTGGAGCACAAGAGGAAAACTCATATTTTGTTGATACACATTAGTAATGTGGAAATTGCAAAAGTAAAAAATAATTTGGGGGGAATTCAAAAAATAAAGGGGTTTTTATTAGGGGAAACGGTTAGGAAAGGGAAAAAGCTTTTAAAGTAAAGGGAAAACCTTAGGGCAAAAAAGAGGGTTTTTATAACTTAAAAATTGGTTTTTTGGGGAAAAAATTTAAAATTATTGTAAAAAAATTTGGGTTTAAAGCAACCCCCGGGGGAAAAGGAAAGTTGAAGGGGAGGAGTTGGGGAAAGGGGTAATTGTTTTTTAAATGTTAAGGAATTGGGGTTGGGGTTTTCCCCAAAAGGGGGTTTTTGGGGAAAAAAATTAAATTTGGGGTGCCGGGAAAATTTAAAGGGGGGCCCATTAAATTACTTTTGGGGTAAAAGTTTTTTTAAAATAATCTTATTTTTTTAAAAAGAAAAAAAATTTTAAAAAAGGTTTTTGGCCTTAAAAAATTTTTTTTATTTTTTGGGGAAAAATTAGGGTTTTCTCCGTTAACCAGGGTTTTAAAAAGGGGGCAACTAAAATTGGGGGGAATAAGGGTAGTAAATTTTTTGGTTAAGTTTTAAAAAAAAGGGGAATGGAAAAAAGTAAAGGGGGGGTCAAGTGTTTTTTAAACAAAAAAGGGGGAAATTTTGGGGGTTGGGGATTTAAGAATGAAAAAGGGGGGGAATTTTGGGCAAAGTAAAAATAGTAAAGGGGGTTTTGGGAGAGTTTCAATGGGGGGAAAAAAAGGGGGTTTTGGGCAGGGGCAAAAGGGGGTTAGGGGAAAAAAGGAGTGAAAAATTTTGGAAAAATAAGAAAAGGGGAAAAAGAGGGACTTATAAAGGTTTTTAAAAAGGAAGGGGATAAAAAAAGTTTTAATGGAAAAAGGGGTTTTAATAGAAGGGGTTGAGGAGGAAAAGGGAGAGAAGTGTAAGGAGGGGGCCATTCAAAAATTTTTTAAAAAATTGAAGTTTTGGGGATTTTTAAATAAGGGTTGGAAAAAGTAAGGGGTTTGGGGGTTTTGTAAATTAAAAAATTTTAAGGGGAGTTGGGAAAATTTTGGGGGAGGGGTTTTAAATGTAAATGGGAGTTTAATTTAAAGGAAATTTTAAATGTGGGGAAAAAAAATTGGGTTTTAATGCATTTGGCCAGGGGTTTATACCATCTTTAGGAGTGAAGAAGAGCAAAATTTGTAAGTGGGGGGAGGAACGTGAGGCTTACGTAGAATAAAGGGGGGGTAAAGCAGCTGGAACTGATGGGTTTCATGACGGGAAATTTTTAAAAGCGGGGGGGGGATATATTTTGGGAAAGGGGGTTGGAAACTTTTTTTTTTAATAAATCTATGGGGGGGGAAAGGTACCTAGGGATTGGCAGAGAGCATGAAGGGGCCCCTTTATAAAAAGGGAAAGGGGCCCAAAAAGGGATTGAAAAAAAATTTTTAGGGGAATAAGTTTACTGAGAAAAACCGGGAAAAATTTGTATGGTAGGGTTATAATTAAAAAGAATTAGAGGAAAGGGACAAAAATGTAGGTTTTGGGAAATGGGGCAAGGAGGTTTCAGAGTGGGTAGGGGTGTGTAATAAAGTTTTTTACTTTGAAGCATATATGTGAACAGTATTTAAAAAAAAGGGTTTGGGAAATTTTTTTATTGCATTTTTTTAAAAAATTGTAGAAAAGGGAATGGGGATAGGTTTGGATAAAAAAGGGGAATTTTTTCAATGTTGAAAGGTTTTATGGGAATAGGTGGTAAGGGTTTAAAAATGTGTAAAGGGGGGTTTTTAAAATTAGGTCTTAAAAGGGGATGGAAAAGGGTTTTTTTAAAAGGAAAAGGGTTTTGGGTAAAGTGGGGTTTGGGGAAGGGGGGGTTTAATTTTGGGTCAAAAAAATGGTTGTTTAAATTTTTTAAAAGGTTTTGGGGTTTAAAAGGGAAAAAAGGCGGGGTTATTTTGGGAGGGGTGGGTTAAAGGGGAAAAAATCAAAGGGGAAAATTGAAAAAGTTTTTTGGGGATCGTTTAATGTTGGTTTAAAATTGGGGAAAAGAAAAATTTGAAATTTTTTAAGGGGGAATAATTTTGGGAAGTGGAAAGGTGGGGGGGGTTTAAACCTAACCCCTTTAAAATAATGTGGGGGTTTATCAAAATTTCTTTAAAAAAAAATTGAGGGGTAAAAGGGGAGGTTGGAGTTTTTGGGAAAAAAAAGTGGATTTTTCAGAAACCCCCCCCTTGGGGGTTTTAAAATTTGGGGTGGAAAAAGGAGGAAAGGAATATAGGAATTGTGGGGGGATAAAAGGGAATTTGGTTTTGGGTAAATTTATTCAAAAAATTATTTGGAAAAAAAAAAGGGGGAAATTAAATAAAGTTTTGGGTTAGAAAACAAAAAAGGGGGAAAAAGGGGTTGGGGTGGTTTGAGGGAGGAAGATGGTTGGAATTAAAGATGCCTTCCAAGGGGCAATTTCCCTTTTTTAAATTTTGAAAAATTGGGGGTTGGGGGAATTTTAGGGGGGTGGGTTTTTTTTTTTTGGTGGGGCCCCAGAAGATTTTTGGGGGGGGTTTGGGGAAGAAAAACAATTTTAGGAAGGGGCCCTTTAAATTTATAAAAAAAAAGGATTTTTCCCGAGGGGTTTGGGTGACTTCCAAAAGCGTTCGAGTAGCTTTTAAAAAAGGGTGAATGGAGACGAAGGGAAACCTTGGGGACCGCCCGATCGTTGGAGTGGGCAGGGAAATTTTTTAGTAAAGGGGATTCAGGGAAAACCGGTTTTTTTTCATATAGTGGGAACTTGCGTCCGGGAAAAAAGGGAAGTACAATCCCTTTGCACTTTAAAAAGGGGGGGTTTTGGGATACGGGCATTTTGGGAAAAGGGAAAAAGTTGTTATCTTTATATGTAAAGTTTTTCTAAGCGTTGTTTTCTAAAGAAACCTCGAAAAAACATTTGGGAAAATTTTGTGAGTTTTGGTAAAAGTTTTGAATGATGATAAAAGTATTTCTTTTTGGGGTTTTTTTCCTTTTTTTTTTTTTTTTTTTTTTTTTTTTTGGGTCCCCCCTGCCTCGGTGGGGGGGCCCCGACTTTTAAAAAAAAAAAAAAACAGGGAATTGAGCATGTTTTTGTTTTATTCCATAAGTAAAAATTTGATCCCGGCTTTCCCATTTTTTTTTTTTAAAAAGTGGGCCCGTCCCCCCACCGGGGCAGGGGGACCCAAAAAAAAACTCCTTTCATCATCATTAAAACCTTTCCCCGTAAAAAGATAACAGCTACCCCTCCAAATTTGGAAATACCCCAAAACCCCCCCTTTTAAAAGTGCAGGCATTGCATTTCCCCAAATTTCCAGGATCAATCTGGCTTTATAAAAAAAACCGGTTTTCCAAAATTTACCTTCACTAAATTACCCCCAAACAGCTCATCGGGGCCCCATTTTACCTTCGTCCCCATTCACTCCAATAAAAACACGCCCCATGCACGCTTGCTGGAAAAGGGCCCAAAGGGGGCCCCCCCCCTCCCAAAAAACCCCTTTTTCCCCCTTTCCCCCTCCAACCTTTTCGGGGGACGCCCCCTTTACCCCCCCTTTCCCTTTCCCCCTACAGTTTTATCCGCCCCTCCATGTCATTCCCCTTTTAAACCAAATCTCTCTAAATGCCCAAAAACACCCCAAAAACCCCTTTTTCGCCCTCTGACTAAAAATTTTTAAATTTCCCTCCACCCCTCCAAATTTTCCCACACTCCAAATTTTCTGCATAAATTTTTACATCACAATTCCCCTTAACAGGACATTCCACTGCCCCCAACCCCAACCCTTAAACCCCCATATAAGTGTTGGATCTATACTTTCTTACTTTCCATTCTTTGCCTCCTTTTGATAACTTTTTTTGTCCCCAAATACCTAAATTTCACCACTCATTTTTTTTTTTTCCTTAAATAAATTTCTATGTTTAAACCCCTTTTGACTGTTTAAAAAGGGGGCCCCCTTTTTTAAAACTGTAAATTCTATTTCCCCCAAATATTCAAAAAAAAAAAAAAATTCTTTAAAAATGTAGAAATTTTTTTTTCCCCGTTTGGGTAATGACCCCAAAAATTCAAAATTTGCCGAAAATCACGGAATTACGCCCCCTGAAAAATTTAGGGGAAATGGGCCCAAACATATTTTGTATGGGAAATTTTTGCCGCCCTTTGAGCCCGGTTTTCACCCAAATTTTGTTTTTCCCCTTTTGACCAAACCATAGCTTATTTTTAGAACCCCCATTTTTTTCTATCAGCTGAGTACAAAAAACCCCCCTTTTCCCAATTTTTTTTAAAACTACCCAATTTTTGTGGTCAAAAAAGGGAAATTTTGGGCCCAAATTTCACGCAAATTAAAAAAGCCAATTTAAAAAAATAGGGTCCAGAATAAAAAAAGGTAGACATTTTGGAAACAAAAATAGCTATCCTCTGTTCTTTTGGGTCACATCTCTGGGCCCCCTCTTTTTATTTTTATTGCTCTCTTTTTTTGTTTTTTTTATTCATACAAAAAAATAAAAAATTTGGGCGGGTTACCCCAAAGGAACCAAACTGCATTATTGTAAAAAATGGTAAAAATTTAATATCAGTGCACTAGTAAAAGAATATCAAACTCCCCGGTGACGTGAAATTGGACGGGGTGGTGTAAATTTGGTTTACCCCTGAACTTTGGGTAAAAACCCGAGAAATTTCCCGCTAATTTGACTCAGTTTCAAGGTCTTTTTTCATGCAAAGTAATGAAAAAAACCTTTTTTTGAAATATTTTTCCTTTTAAAACCTAAGACCATGAAAAACAAAAATCAATGAAAATTTTACTATCGAAAAAAAACCCTTTAAAAGTGGGTTTGTTTTATTCCAAAAAAAACGATTATTTTTTTTTCTCATTCGAAATGTGGGGCAGCAGGTTTTTTTTTTATGTGGTGCACACGGGGACCAACAGCCCCAAATTCTCTCACAGGGTGGGCCAAAACCAAACTTTCCCCCGCTTGATTTGAACCCGCTAAATTTTTGAGTACTTTTATATACGTCAAAACCCTTTGGCTCGAAAGACGTATTTTTACGTCGAAAACATAAAAGGTTTAAACCTCATCCTTCATAAACCCATCCACGGACACGTAAACTACCAAATATCAAAAACATTAAATAGTCGCTAAAATTTTTATTTTTTTTTTTTCCCAACATGATGGCCTTTCCCCCAATGGGCGCCCCAAAAAAAAAATTCACTTTCACTTCAAAAACACTAATCAATGCTTTGCAGAGGCACACAGATCATCATTCAGATGTAATCAAACAGAAAAAATATCCCTAACCCCTCCTTTAAAGGGGAAGGCATTGTATTCTCCCCCGGCTCAAGCCCGCAAAAATTCATTTTTCCTGAATCCCTTACAAAATATTCCCCTAAACCCCCCACTCCAACAGTTACCCAAAAAAACCCAAATTTGTCTCCTTTTACCCTTTCCCTAATTTGACACAAGCTGCTGTATGTCCAACCCCTTTTCACAAAAAATTCTAATTTTTTCAATAAAAAACCTTACCAAACATTTTCCCTGGAAAAAATCAGAAAACTTTTTTTTTTTTTAATCCCACGGGCCATATCCCACGGGGGCCGGGGGTGGCCCAAAAAAGAAAAAAAAAAGTTTCTTTTTTTAAATTTAATTTTTTTAATAAAAGGGGTTACTATCATCTAAACAGCATTTTAGTACCCTTTCGGGTGAATGCTGACTTAAGGAAAAATTTTTGTTCCATTCCCCAGTGGAGATAAAAAAGGGGGAAATTTTAAACAAGAAAAAGGGCCAAATTTAAAGAAAACGAAAAAAACCCAGATGGGAAAAGAAATATACAGTGTACCCCCGTTTTAAACGATCACCCCCCCAATGCGACCATTATGTAAGTGTATTTATGGAGTGAGTTGTAGGGTGTATTTTTTGGGGGTTGAAAATGGACTAATCAAATTTCCCACAACTTTCCTTTAAAGGGAACAAATTTTTTCAGTACTGGCACCTGAACATCTTTCTGGAATGAAATAATATCTTTAAACCCGGGGGTTTCCACTGTAAATGTTGTATACAGGGCAAGTGTACTGTAAACCTAAGTGTAAGTAAAGTAGCAAAAAAAACCTAAAAATTTGCATGTATCTTCTTTTTTTTTCAACACACCAGTTGAAATCCCACCGAGGCGGGGTGGCCCAAAAGGAAAAACGAAAGTTTCTCCTTTTACTTTTAGAAAATTATACAGGAGAAGGGCTTTTTCTACCCCCTTGCCCCCCAAACATTTTAGTCGCCTCAAAACAACACGCATGGCTTACGGGGGAAAAAATTTCTGTTCCATTTCCCCCAGGGAAAGGGTAAGGGGAAATAAACAAGAACAAGAACTAGACAAAAAATAGAAGAAACCCAGAGGGGGTGAAATATAAGGGCTTGTACATGTATGGTATTTTGGGGGGATTTCCCCCCTTTGACTTTTTTCCCGGACGTTTTAAAACTCTTACGAGCCAATGTTTTCTGAGTTTTTTTACCACAAATTCTAGGGGGTTTAAAAACGGCCCCAAAAGGCCCTTTGGGTGGGCCTACAGGGGGAAAGGGGCCCCAAAAGGGGTTCGGTGTGCCCCTTTTTGAAAAAAATCTGGGCCCCTAGGGGTTTGCATTGGGGGAACCCCATGTTGTCGGGTCCTTTTCACCATGCCTCTGGGTAAGAATTCCCACTTTCGGGGTTTGGAGGTCTTTTTTTCCCCAAATTTGTAGTCTAACAGCGATGAAAATTTCCCTTGACAGGAATTCAAGGGTTTTCAAGTGAGTTTACCAAAAAAAGTGCCCGGGTTAAAACGTAAATAGTGACGAAAACCCAGTTTGCCCCAAAAACCCTTCGCCCTTGGGTGCTGTGGGCTTGTTCCATTCCCCTTCGCCTTTAACCAAAGGAAAGAAAGGGGAAACTTTTTGGGTTCGTGTAAAAACCCCCTGATGATAGCAGTGATAATGATAGTGATTTAAAGGGTCATTAAAAGCATTTTCTGTGCCCGGGGAGAGTGATAATTCCCCAGTGAAGCCCCAAATTATGTACGACGTAGCAAGGGTTTGGGTAGTGTTTATATGTTTTTCCCAAGGGGAAGGAGAAACCTGGGGAAACCACCCCTTGGCCCCAAACCCCACGACCGGGAATAGGAAGATGAGGGGAAAATTGTAAAAAGGGGTATAAATGGGGGACGTGAAGGGAGGGGGAAAGGGGGTGGTGATAGGGGGGGGGCCCACGGCCCATGTGGCCCCATCCCCGGGCCCACCAAACCCCCCGGGCGGCAAAATCAGCAGAAACAACCAGCCTCACCCTACCCCACACTCCCAAAACCGGGCCCCACCACAACCTGCACACCCACAACCACGGTCAATATCCGGGACCCCCCCAGAGCCCGCATCGGGGTTTTTTGGCAGGACGGTGACAGTTTTTTTTCCCAGTCCCCATGACTTTGATGAAACAAAAAGGGGAAATTTAAAAACCATCTTGTCCATTTGGGGAACAAGGGCCAGTAAACCCGGGAACTGCTTTTTTTTAAAATTTTTCCGAAAAAAACCCCTGATGGACTTTCATTGTCGGGGGAAACCAAAAACAAAAGGGTTAAATTTCCCACCATGGCAAATAAAATTTCTCCCCCCAAAAACCCAGGCTACACAAGGGGAAAGGGGAGACAACTGTGGCAGGGATGTACCTTTTTTTGCCCAATAATGCTTATGCCACATGGTATAAGCACACTTTCACCCCCTTTCTGGACAACAGATCGCCTGATTTTTTAACTCCGGTTTTAGGGCATTATAGGTGTCAATCGTTTCCCGATACTGTTTTGGGAGGGTTTCCTTTTTAGACAAAACCAGGCCCGACAGAAACGACAGGGGATATAAGGGTTTAAAAAGTGTTTAAGTACCTGAAACAAAATGCTGCAAAGTTTTTTAAACCCCCCAAAGGGAAACTTTTTATTGATGAAATCCTTGATTTTTTTTCCAAAAAGGGAAAACTCTATTTTAAGCAAATATACCAAGCAAGAGGAAACGCTTTGGTATAAAGCAAATTTTTACTGTGTGATTGAAAAAGTTTGGGCTTGTTTTAGATATTATTGTGTTTCACTGGCAGGAATACTTTGGGGAATACCAGAAGTTTATTTTTGGGGATCTCGGTGATGTGGTTTGAACAAGATGGAAAACCCTTTTTCTTGGTAAGGGGCCTATGGGTTTTTTACTGATAACTGGGGACACAATCCCCTTACTCCCTGATTTCTTGCGAGTTTTAACTTGACAGATTTTGGGGCACAGTGCCCTGGTTTAAACGAAAAAAAATTCCAAGGTTTTGACGCCCGGCACTTCCCGAGGTGGGTGCAAGCCCCTTTTTGCCAATGGGCATAAAGGGATTTCCCGGTTTGGGATACAAACGGATTTAAAATTGTTTGGGAAAATCAGTTCACCAAACGGAAAAGGTACCCATGGCAGGGAAAACCCGAGAGACCAATGAACCCATTCTAAAGCCTGCAGCTGTCATGGACTACAAAACCCCAATAGCGCTTAGTGGGCAAATTTTGACATGCAAAATTGGGTTGCGACTGTGTACGCAAGAGTTAAAAGTGGTATATCAAACTTTTTTTCCATCTTTGATAACTCTGCTAAAAAAAGCTTATAAAATTACAATTGAAGACCCAAAAAAACACCAAAATTTTTGGTGAATTTTTCCTGTCAGTAATCAGACAAATAATTGCAAAGTAAAAGGAGCAACTCCGGGAATAGACCCAGCCACCACAGACGTCATTCCCGTTTTGAGGCCTGGTGATCACTACCCATACAAAAATGCCTCCTACTACTGCCAGAAAAAAGCTCAAAAGAGGTGTTATGTATGTATGCTTTCCACAAAAAACCCCCCAAAAAAACCCCAGAGAAAACTCGTTTTAAAGTGTGAGGGTTTGAAGTGCCCCTCTGCTATACCCCTGTTTCAAAGGTTCCACAAACTGCAGCCCTTCTAGGAACCCTTTCTTTTGTGATGTACCCCTATTTATAATTTATGGGGAAAAATAGTAATAAAAATTGTTTTGTATTGTTTGTTTTTGGGAAACAAAATGTATACACAAACTAAAAGTGATAAAGTTTGTTTTTGTTTTTGTGTTGAAATAAAAAGGGGTATATTTTTAAAAAATGCAACCCTTAAAATTGGTCTCCCAAAGGGCCCCAAAGTTCCCCGGAAAAGAAAAAAAATTGAAAAAAGCAAGAAAAACCCTTTTAATTAAGTAAATAAAAGGGGGGGGGGGGGACCCGGGGGGCGGGAAATCCCGCTGTTGCCTTTTTGCAAAAAGGGGCCCATTTCTGGGAAACTTTGGGCTTTTATATTCGGTAAAATAAATGATGGCAAAAAAATTTTTTTTTGGGTTAAAACACAATAAAAATATTCCTAAAATTTTCATAAGAAAAAATTTAAATTTTTTTTTTTTGAATATTTGGCGACATAGAAAGAAGTTTTTTAGAAGGGGCCCCGAAAAAAGTCAAAGGGTTAGGGAAAGGAGAAGTAGTAAGACATAAACCCGAAATCTTGCAAGTTTAGGGGGAAAAAAAAGAAAACCAGCAAATCCTACCATCATGGTTTTAAAAAAATTTTCAGGCTTTCTTTTTCAAATTTACTTGGCAGGACAGTAAAAGCCTCCCTGAGCGGAAAGAATCAGTAAATTTTTCCCCAAAAATTTGTATGCTCTTTTTTAAAATTTCCCTTTTCCTTTTATAATGGAAGGGTTTTAAAAACACTTTTGCCCAAACCCTAGGTACCTTCCCCCCTTTCAACAAACTACTGAAAAAAGTACTAAAATACTTCAAAACTTTATCCCCCCCCTTTCTTTTTAAAATTTCCCTTTTATAATCCCATCAAAATATTTAAATAATTGTGAATTTTTTCTTTTAGAGGGGAAAAGCCCCAAAAAGTTTTTTCCATCCTTTTTTTCACTTAACCCTTTTTGTGTTGGGCTGTAAAAAATTTTGGCTTTGAAGCCGTGTCGGTCCCATAACACAACACCAAAATTTTTAGCAGCTTCAAATTTTTGGGAAAAGCTGGTAGGTCTACATATGGAGAATGGGTCTGCATGGTCAGTGTGCCCCCGTATAAAAAAAAAAAAACTGCGCATTTCAATGCCCTGAGAAAAAAACGGGGCCCTGTTTTTTGGTTTAAAACAGCGACTTGCAGGGCATTTTTTATAATTTTAAAATTTTGGTTTTTTTCGTGGTTAACCCCCAAATTTTTGGGCCTAATTCGTTTTCCCGAAAGGCCCTTTTTGAGTGCCCCTTCCCAAACGAGGTCGGGTTTCCCCTAAGGGAAAAAATGTAAATTAGATTAGGTTTCCCTTTTAGGGCCGCCAAAAAAAAACACTTACAAAAAGGGACTTTTCAAAAATAAAACTTAAAAATAACCTTTTTCGAGTTGGAGCTGTTCGAAAAAATCGGGTACCCCTGTACAGTGGACCCCCGCCCCAAACCCATTTGGCCCCCATAACGATTAATTTCCCCATAAACCCCTTGCTTTAAAAAGCAAAAAATTTTTTCCCCGAACCCCCTTAAAAAAAAACCCCCTCACCGATTTTCGTCCGAGACGCGGGCCACAAAGTGCCCCCCTCAGCCCCCCTTTAAAATGTGCCGCCCGTCCATTTTTTTACCAGCCAGCCCCCCGCAGTAACACCAAGCATACAAAATTTGGAAATTTCGTATTATTACCCGGTTTTCGGGGCTGTTTCTGGAAAAAAAAGTGACCCTGGGCCCCCAAAAAACTTCTAGGCCAACCCTACACCAATAAAGGGGGGGGGAAATTTTTAAAAAAATGAAGAAAGAGACATTGATAAGTATAAAGTGGGAGTGGGGTATCCCCCCGACCCGGAAGGGTTTTAAAAAGAAACCCCTTTTTCCCCCCTGGGCTTATTTGTGGGGGACCCGAAAGGCAATCAAGGGAAACTGTTTTTTTTTGCCCAAAAATTTTAAATGTGTTTTCGAAAAAAAAGATCGCAAGTGATGGAAGATTTTGGGGAGACCTTATTGGGTGGATAAATGAAAAAAAGCTAAACAGGGATGCCCTCCCCTCAAGCGGTTTATAAGCAAAAAAAGGCCCAGGGGGTTGCATGAGGATTTAATTAAAAAAAATTTTGCAACCCAAATGCGATGTTTAGTGGGAAATTTTAAACCCGCAAAGGTTGGTTTTTGGGGATTTTAAAAACGTAGTGGCTAAATAGTTTTATAAGGCAATTTGGGAGGCGCCCCCCCGGGTTTGGGCCCCAAAAGGGGTGAAAAAAAATTTTGCATGAATTCAAAAGGAAATACATAGATAAATTTAAGGGGCCCGAAAACCTGAACAAGTGTTTAATTTTGAAGAAACAGGCCCGTTTTGGGAAAAAAAAGGCCCAAACAGGACCTACATTTCAGGGAGGAAAAGGGACTCCCCGGAAATAAGCCTAAAGAAAGGGCAAAAGGTTTACTTTGTTTTAAAGTTTTTTCCAAAGCTACTGGTGATTGCAAAGTTAAACCTTTTTAGTGTATCATCTGAAACTCCCAAAACGTTTTAGGCAAAAAAGGAAAAAGCCTCAAGGAAAATTTGTGGTGCTGTGGGGGGCAAAAAAGTAAGGGTTTGGGTCACTAGGGGTTTTTTTATGATGGTTACACCATGCATTTGCCCCCCAAAGTGAAAGTTACCTAACTGAAAAAAAAAATTAGAACTTAAGTGCCTCCGGTGTTTTGACAATGCCCCTGGCATTTCCCACAGATTTTGGCAGAGGCCCACTTTAAGGGGAACAGGGAAAATTCAATTTTAAAATCAAAATTTTTTCCTCCCAAAACCCCCTCCCCTCCCGCAGCCCCTGGCCAGCAAAGGGTTTTTTGCAAACTTCAAGAAACTGTACAAAAAAAGCTCTGTTTGAAAGGTGCTTTGTAGTGACCACCAAAAAACTCAATTTACTCTAAAAGAGTTTTGGAGAGAGCACTTTTTAAAACCTCAATTGTGGGAAACCCTTTTAGGTTTAAGGGTTGGGAGGGAGGGGGTAAGAAGACCTTTAACTCTGCTTGGAAGAAAAATGGGCCAAATGTGGGAGGCAAAAAAGGGGGTTTTGAAGGGGGGTTTTAGGCTAATCCTGAGAGGATTTTTGCCAAATGAGGAAACCATTGTGGCATTGGGGAAAATCCTTGGGGTTGGAAAGGTTTTGTGGGGGGGAGTGGAAGAGTGGTGGAGGAGGACAATGAAGAACAAAACCCCTGATGAGCTATAGATCAACTTCAAGAGGGAAGGGGGCCAGACCTAGAAAAAAAGGGGTTTAGGGAGGGGAGGGGAGAAAATTTAAGAAGTTGCCCACTACAAAGATTAAGGAAAAACTGTGCAATTTGGGTTTAAATGCAAAACCTTTATGGATTTAGAATCACCCCCCACACACTATTGCAAAAACCGTGCTGGTGTTTTTACACGCCCAAAGTTGTTTAAACCCTTTAGGGAATCATTTAAAAGGGAAAAAGAGGGACAGGCCACTATGGACAGATTTTGGGTTTTGCGAAAAAAGTCCCCCGGAACCCCTGAAAACTGGTCCTAGTGGGATTAAAAGAAGAAGGGAAGAAAACCCCCGAAAAGGATTTGACACCTCAATTTTTAAAGGAAGGGGGTTCCCTTCTAAACCCAAAAACTCTCTCTCCCCCCCTCCCATCCCCCAATCAATTCCCCCAGATCTTCAAAAAAAAGTAAGTGTCAGGAAGTGTGGATTCCTTTTTCAATTTTTTGTGTATTAAAAATTTAAAAATTTTAGTGGTAAAAAATTTTTTTTTTTTTTAACTTTTGGGTTCTTCACGGATTAATTTGATTTTCCCTTAAATTTTTTTGGGGGGGGAAAAAAACATTCGCATACCGATTATTTTCCCCCAAAAAAATGACCCCCCTTGCACGGATTAAAATCGGTATGCGGGGGTACACTGAAATTTTTATTTTTCCCTTTGGGCTCATTGATAGAATGGAAGATTTTATTACAAAACGAGGTGATTTTTAATGGGTTTTTCTGACTAAAAGTAACTTTAAAAATTTGGGGCTCAAAAGAGTAAACCAAAATTTACGTCACATTACAATAAATTTTCAACTGGTGGGCTAATATGCATTCATAAAAAGCACTGAAAAATTTTTAAAAAACAATTACAGTGGGGCCCCCAAACTTACTTTTTAATTTAATCCAGAAGGCTTTTCGGGGCCCTTACCGAACAATTTTCTCCCATAAGGGGAAAAATTGTAAAAATTAAATTAGTCCTTTCAGACCCCCAAAAAATTTCACTTTTCAAAAACATTACAAAAATACACTTCCCCAAAAATTGCTCGAGTTGGGAGTGACCAAAAAGTCGGGGGCCCCTGTATTGCAAATACAAATGGAACCTCTACTTTTCGGGAAAAAATGCCCCCCCTCCCAAAAGGGGCGGGGTTTTTTTATATACGGGCCAGCTGCTCCTCAATTCTTTGCTTCCAAAAAGCCCAACAAAATTTCCAAAAAGCGAGCAGGGGCCCAAAGGGGGGTTTTAAATTTACACTGGAGAGGGGTGCTCTTGCTCTTGGGTCCTGGGAATTGGTTTTCGTTGTTTTTTTGGGGCTATCTTTTTAAAACCCTTGGGGGAAAGTTAAGGGTGGGAAAAGGGTTTCTTCTTAACATACACCAAAAAAAGAAAGGGGAAAACGGACCCTTAAATAACGGAGTTCACTTCTCAGCCCTTAAAACCCCCCCTTAGCGGTATATTTACGTATGGTTTTTTTTTTTTATTTTTTTTAACCCAAAACCCTTTTAACCCCCCCGGGGGCCCCCCCCCCGGGAATTTTAACCCCCGGTCATAGAGTTTCAAAACTCCAGCCGTCGCGGTTTGCCCTAACTCGTTTTTTAAAATTTTGGTTTTTATGTGAAAGGAATGGAAGATAAACTACAAAAAAAATTGAGAAAAATTTGGGCCCAAAATATCAAAAAATTTTTTGATTCTTTGGCAAAATCAGTGGGAACATCATGAGGGGAGCAGTGGGGAAAACAAAATGAAGCAAGGGGAGTGGCAACATCAGAGGTGGCAGGGGAGGGCAAAATGAAGCCGTGACAGACAACATGAAGCCGCAGTGGCAGACAAAAAATGAAAGCCAGTGACAGACAACATGAAGCAACAGTGGCAACAACATGAAGGGAGCATGACAGACCCAAAATGAAGCGCAGTGGGCAGGGCAAAAAGAAGCAGGCCCGTGGGCCGACCAACAGAAAACAGCACTGACAGACAACATGGGAAACAACAGTGACAAGGGCAACATGAGGGAAAAAGTGGGAAAAATCATTAGGTTTGCAGGGCAGACATCATGAGGTTTGCGTGGCAACAACAAGAAGCAGCAGTAGCATTAAGAGTGGGAGCAATTAAGTGTAGCAATTAAGGGGAAGGGATTAAAAATTTTAGCACTTTCGTCAAATCTGACTTTTTTGGGTTTTAAAATTTTAGGTTCTCTACACATGTTTGTTTAGGAGTAGGAATGGCTGCTGTTGGGGGGCCTTATAAAACCCCCAAAAAACCCCAAGGGGTGCTGTCACCACCCCTAGCCACATACCTAATGGCATATATTTTTTCTTTCTAGGTATATATCATGTTTTTTATGTTTTTAATATTGGTTTTTTAAGTCATATTACATGAATTTTGATAGATAATAAGCTGTTGGAGGGGATAATTTGGGAAAAATTAAAAAAAAAGTATTTTTTTCCATGCCCCGGAATTCCACTGGAACGAATTAATTCCATTTTTAATTAATTTTTAAACCCCAAAAAATGTCCAAACGTATTTTTAAAGTTTTCACCGCTAGTGGGCCCCCAAAAGTTATATAAATTTTTTTGTGGCTTACATTAAAAAATTTGCCACATAACCTGAGTCGCCCCAGACTTTTTGAAGAATGGGTGTGAGCATCAAATGGTTCACCATATTAAAATAATTAAAGGGGTCCGGGTACCAAAATGCTCTTTTTTTCCCATTAAAAACCCAAAAATGTTTTGTTTTTTCAAAAAAGTTTTGGGGGAGTACGGTAGTGGAACGTATATAACGTTTTGGGTGTTTAAGGGGTTTTTTGGGGGGAGGAAAATTGACTCTGCAAAAACGAAACAAATCCGTTGCAAGAAGGTTTATGGAACAGATTAAAAATCTTAAAATAGAGGTTCCACCGTATAAAGCCCGCTTGTTTATTCTGGGCCCCCATTTTGGAAAATGGCCTTTCTTGAAAATTTTTTGTGGAAAAGGCTAATTAGCAATTTCTGATCACTTTTTTGTGTATTGAAAAAATTGTGAATGGGGCATTTCTTGTACTCAAAACAACAGAATAAAAGGGTTCTACGAAATAGGGTATTTTGGGGGGGTTTTTTTCAAGTAGGGAAAAAAGGAATTGGCCCCAAAATAGGGGTTAAAATAGGGAAAATGGGCCAAACGTAAATTCCCCCAAGGGCCTTTTTCTTAGCGAGATGGGGAAAAATTTTATAAGTTTTTTCCCTCAAAAAAATTTGAACTTTTTGGGTTTTATTACCTTCAAAAAAAAAAGATTCCTTTTCATTTCAAAAGTTTTTTTTTTTTTTTAAATTTTTTGGGCACAATTACAAGTTTGAGAAAAGGGGGTTTTTAAACACTCAAGGGGTTAAGTACCAGAATGCTCTTGAAAAATTAAACTCATCATCAATTATTATTATTTATAAGTTAGAGATTTCTATTATATGTAGTAAACCCTGATACAAGTAACAGAGTAGGCACACATCTGGCTTACCAAATCAATAATCTTAGCAGTTTTCTTAGATTCATCATCGCACCAAGACTCACACCAAAGCCAGTCTTGAGGGAGGGATTTTATACGCACTTGATGTACCATGTTGTTTGGAAGATCCTGAAACAAATACAAAGTAATGATATCAAGTGACCAGGTAAATTATAAACTAAAACAATCATTGAATAAAAAACAGGATCCTGGATCTAGCAAATGCTGAAAAAAATACTCACACCACTTGCAGTTAGGACAAACTCATAAATGAAATTAAAAAAAAAAAATAAAAGAGTAAAGAGAAGGGGATAAAATAAAAAGGTTAAATATTCATAGAGCACTAAAACTCAAAAATCCTTCCACGCTTTATGAAATAACATACCATTCTGAAGTATGGAAAACTGTTGTCTATGGTCAGGTTCCATGAAACAAAAAGTAATCAGCCTATATAAGCTCTACAACACAAGACTCATAACTCTTTGCCCAGGAAGTCGTATGTTTGCTGTGACTTGTGCTTCCTTGCACTACAACATGTTGTGAAGCAGGTGACAAGGTGAGGACACTGCTTCATCAAACCCATCACAGAGTACTTTTTTCATACAGCAAACATGACAATCTACACTCAAGGGTCTATGAACTATTGATAAATATCCAATCCCAGTATCCAGTGTAAGCAACAGAGCCTGCCTAACCAAGAATTAATTCAAGGAATTTCTCAAATGTAACTGAACAAGGCCAATCAAATATGAGGACTAGGGAATTGGTATTTACCAAAAAGCATTCACCTTCCTCTTTATTTGCCATGAAGAGATCACATTTGTCTTCCTCACTCTAGTGTTCATGAATCCAGAGAAGCAATACCGAGTGAGGTAATGCACACTTAAAATGCTCTTGTACTGTCAAACATACTGGCATGTACCTCTCAAACAACCCTTGCTCACTTGCCTCCATCTGAATCAGTGCTCAGACACATCCACAAGGAGAGTGATTAAAGACACATTTACCTCCTGCCAACAGGTCACAAAAAAATATAAAATCACAGATGCATTAGCTGCAAAAGTTTCAAAGCTGAAGCCTTGCAATTTATGGTAGAAAACCAATGCTTGGTCAGCCCTACCCAAAGCTGTCAATATTTCTGCATCCACCACGATACAACAAAAGAATACTGAACCTTAAGACTCACTCATTCTTGGCCTTTTAAGCCAGATGACTGGCAGAGGACTTTTCTCCAAGTCATTTTTGAGCCATAAGTCAGCCCAAAGACTTCTTTCTTTCTTTCAACAAACTGGCCATATCCCACCGAAGTAGGGTGGCACAAAAAGAAAAACAAAAGTTTCACTTTTTAACTTTAGAAATGTATACAGGAAAATGGGTTACTAGCCCCTTGCAGCCAGAGACTTAATCCAGGTAATTTTTGAGGCAGCCATCTGCCAGAGACTTGCTCCAAGTCATTTTTAACGTCCTTTTCCGTGCAAGAGATGTTATGGGTAGTCACTTTGGTGTATAAACCAGCACACCTGAATTTGCAAAATGGAAGAGATAAGTAAACAAAGTTCTCCATGGAAAAGTGAAACAGAATTCTTCCTCTGTAAGCCATGCGTTTCATAAGAGGCGACTAAAATGCTGGGAGCAAGGGGCTAGTAACCCCTTCTCCTGTATAAGTTACTAAATTTAATAAGAGAAACTTTTGTTTTTCTTTCTGGGATACCCTGCCTCAGTGGGATATGGCCAGTCTGCTGAAAGTAGTAGTAGTAAACAAAGTATGTCAAAAAGAAAGAAAATGATATGTCTGATCCACTAATAAGAGATAACTACCCTGTCATTAGTCCCTACACGCCTAACCAACATGACAAGCAGGCTTTACTTTCCTGTGCACCATCCCGGTGCACATCACCAGGATGACTTTTCTGGAATTAGTAGTACAATGATTAGCAAAACTGCCTATTTTGACTAAGAACACCAGAGGCACTAGCAGTATTGCACTAGTAATGGGCACAGATGAACAGAAAAGAATGCTAAAGTCATATCATTTGAGAACCACAAGTGACCCTCCAATGGTACTTCCAGCATCAGACAGCCACTTTAGCACTGCAACTAATCCCTAAAATGAATGCAAAAAAAAAAAAAAAAAAAAAAAAAAAAAAAAAAAAAAAAAAAAAAAAAAAAAAAAAAAAAAAAAAAAGGGTTGGTGGATTCTTAGTCATGTAAAGCCACTCAAGCCCCACCACTACATTAAGGTGATGCAGCACTGGCAGGACATGCTTAGAAAAACTTAACCACTTATGATAGTTTTCAACCAAGGATACCTTGACAGAAGCATCAAAATCTAGAATGGCTTAAATACTGATGATGGTCAGCTACTCTAACACAGGCTTCAAATAAACCTACTCTGAAAAGTTATGAAGTCCTTATCTAGTAACACAATACACTCACCTGGTCTAAGTTGGAGAGAGAGTTGGGATCTTGTGACAAGCCCTGGTACTGGCCTCGTAGACGGTCTCCAGCAGCAATTCGGCGGAACTTCTTTAGGTCCACCACAAAGAGTGCAGAAATGTGGTACTTTCTGCCTGCTAAATGGTTGCGCCAATACCCTTGCTTCCAGAATCTGACAGAATAATTGGCCAATATTATTTTATATAATTATACATACCCATACTAGTACAGTGGACCCCCGCATAACGATATTATTTCAATCCAGAAGTCTGTTTGGGTGCCGTTATAGACCGATTTTGTTCCCATAAGAAATATTGTGAATTAGATTAGTCCGTTTCAGACCCCTAAAAATACACCTACAAAAGCATTTACAAAAATACGCTAACATAATTGGTCGAGTTGGGAGCTGATCGTTATGTGGGGGTCCACTGTAATTATTAAAATGGTTAAATTTAAAAGATATTTATACTTAGATTTCTTGTTACTTCATCAACACAAGCAATAAAGCATTTGATATTAATTATATACATCTCAATACAGTGGAACCTTGATTTACGAGTTTAATCCATTCCAGGAGCTACCCTCGTAACTCAATTTACTGTATATCAAGTTAATTTTCCTCATTTAAATTAACTGAAAAGCAATTAATTCGTTCCTGCACTCTGGAGAGACAAGAAAAAAATACTTGAATTGATGCTATTATAACTGTACGCTTATTTATCTAACACAATTCATCTAATATGAATAATAAACAATATAATTAGCACAGAGAAACATGATATATATACTCTAGAATGAATAAAATAGGCCATAATATGTTGGCAGAGGCGGGCAGCAGTGGCAAAAGTGTCACCCAAATTTCTGTCCCAATTTGCTATAGTATCTTCCCCCGTCCTTATTGTAAAGAGAGAACAGAGTATTTTTGAGGCTAACGGGCAGTAGATCACTAGGACCCTGGCTAGAAAAAAGAAATTTGGCCAATGACTGTTAAAAAAAATGCAAACAACACAGAGAACTGTCCCCACAGGATGTAAACATGTTTAAATGCTTACCAGCTGCGCCAACTAGCAGAAGCACTCTGAATTATTATTACTTACGTATTATGCATTTATTTTATTATTATTATTAATTTAGGAAAAATGGATCTCTATCATTATTATAATAATTATTATTATTATTATTATTATTATTAATTTAGGGAACTGAAGCTCTATTGTTATAATAATAATAGTAATATTATTTATATTAGTAGTAGTACATATTATATTATTATTCTTATTATTAATTAGGGAACTGAAGCTCTATCATTATTATTATTATTAATTTAGGGAACTGAAGCTCTATTGTTATTATAATAATTCAGTAGACCACCATGGAAGAATTGCTGCACAATTTTATATAACACGTCGTATAATTAATTTAACATGGTTCAGTATGTGGGAATGAAAATAAAAATTCTCTTTTGCTCAAGCGGCCGCCTCGTTGTAGAGCAGCCGGGGAGCCCTTCCCTACCACTAACTGACACCACCCCCCACCATCCCAGCATTTGTAATTCAGACGTGTCCAGTCTTTCTCTGCTACAAGGCAGCTGTGTTTGTCAATTGTGTTACGATATTTTAATTAAAATATCTTGTATCTGCCAAGCAATCATGATACCCAGTAGCCATACTAGTGGTGCTGAAAGTGGCACAAAGAGGTATAAGCACTTACGTCTTAGAATTAACAAAGATATTAGACAAGTGAAAGCGCTGAATGATGATTAAAGTATTTTCTTTTTGGGGATTTTCTTTCTTTTTTGGGTCACCCTGCCTCAGTGGGAGACAGCCGACTTGTTGAAAAAAAAAAAAATTAGACAAGAGATAACCTGTAGTCGTAACTGAAGTGTTACTTTGTATAAAGAAAAAGAGGTTAACATGAGTTTGTGTAGCTGACTTACTGAATGATGACTTACCGAGTGACTTGACTTACTGAATGACTGAGTGACTTGACTTACTGAATGACTTGACTGACTTACTGAATGACTTGACTGACTTATTGAGTGACTTGACTGACTTACTGAGTGACTTGACTGACTTACTAAATGACTTGACTGACTTACTGAGTGACTTGACTGACTTACTAAATGACTTGACTGACTTACTGAGTGACTTGACTGACTTACTGAATGACTTGACTGACTTACTGAGTGACTTGACTGTCTTACTAAGTGACTTGACTGATTTACTGAATGACTTGACTGACTTACTGAGTGACTTGACTGACTTACTGAATGACTTGACTGACTTACTGAATGACTTGACTGACTTACTGAATGACTTGACTGACTTATTGAATGACTTAACTGACTTATTGAATGACTTAATTGACTTACTGACTTGACTGGCTTACTGAGTGACTTGACTGTAATATTATTATTATTATATTATTTTTTATTGCTGAGAAGAAAAAGAGAATGATTTCCATGGAATTAAAGCATGAAATCATAGAAAAAACAAGAGAGGTGTCCAGGTTTTTGGTTGAGGGGGAAGAGGGGAGGACGGGGGGAGCTGGCTCATAACTCAAATGTTGGCTCGTAACTCAGAGCAAAAAATCGACCCAGGGATGGCTCGTATCTCAAAAAACTCATAAGTTGGGACACTCGCAAGTCAAGGTTCCATTGTACTGTCATAATATTTCGAGTGGATTCACAAGTTTCTCAAGATACAATAGAGTTACTGTCAGTAAGAACAACCTGCTATACTTCATTATAACTTACCTGAAACCTTCTATTTCCTTGCGGGAATCACAGAAGGGTACAAAACCAATGGAGCTCCATCAAGGTCTTCATTATTAAGGTCTTTGATATCAGCTCGAACAATCTGAGTAACAAAATGCCTTAGTTACAAAAACAGCCTTTACATATAGAATAATGTTCTTTATCATTATTACAACTGAAATCAGCATATTAGTTGTAGAGTACTTGTACTTGCTAAACTCCCAGAAACACTTAAATATACTCTACATGAGTTAAAAACACAATCTCCCATGATACACCATAGAGGAAGGGTGTGTTGTATAATTTTTTAAGGTTATTCCTGAAGGGGCACCTTTAAATGGTTGCCAGATTTTTTTTTTCCTCCTAAGTGTCATTGTAATTTCTTTTAACATGAGAATGCCTCATTTGGTCAATCTTAAATTTTCAGGGCTTATGTACTGTCATTAAGGGAAGATTCAGGCAACTGTTGGCATGTGGATATGCCCTATGATCAAAGTCATATAACCCATTTCATAATAGTATCATTATTATTTGCATACAGATACTGATACCATTCTGTCATCTCTTTCGAAGTCATGACTGCAGATTGACCTGGATTAGTGACAAGATGGTATATTATACAAGTATGTTATGATATACAATGTTATATGTTTTGATATGCCATGTGACCGATGCTAACATAGCTGAGAGACTTGAAGCACTCAAGGTTTACACTGACCCTAGATGCTGGGTTACAAACAATCACATAACAGTCTACAATATTTCACTGCAGTCCTGAGAGTTCTTTAAAAACTGCTTTGTTTATAAATGATCAGACAGTTGGTAGGAGAGGAATCCATGCTTAATGAACAATACTTAAAGTACACTCATTTTCTCTATTAATCTTTAATGTATATTTGATCTGATTTCACATACAGCTAGTGTGAGAATAGACCGAATAATACTGTTGTATACTTGTGTGAAAGCAATTACAGGAAGGCCCAGCTTATACATCAGGTTAGGGACTGGGTTACACCTGTTAAGTGAAAATCACTACAAAGTGAGCTAGGCCTAAAAAATGCATATACAGTACCCACATTACTTACCTTAAAATATTTTCATCCTTAGCTTATGAGTGGTGAATATATTTAATGAAGGAATTTTGAATAAATAAAGAATGGGTATAATTAAAAACTGCTGAATTAGCAAAATGCCATCAAGGGAAGTGCTGTAAAGTGGGACCCTCCTGTATGTTAGAATGGCAGCATATTCTTGCATATCACAAGCGTCTGTCTCCATAGTAACTATGGTCACATCATGTATCCCGTATTGTAATTGGTACACTTCAATTCTATTGTGGCTGGGAGATGACTGAGATCAAGAACAGAAACTGGCATCCCTCAGGACGTTACACACACACACACACACACACACACACACACACACACACACACACACACACACACACACACACACACACACACACACACACACACACACAAAAAAAAAAACACACACACACACACACACACACACACACACACACCACACACACACACACACACACACACACACACACCACACACCCCACACTCTCTCACACCTCTCTCACACACTCTCTCCACCACTCTCTCTCTCAACTCCACCAACTCTCTCTCTCACACTCTCTCTCTCACACACTCTCTCTCTCTCACTCTCTCACACACTCTCTCTCACACTCTCTCACACACTCTCTCTCTCACTCTCTCTCTCTCACACTCTCTCTCTCACACATTCACTCTCTCACACTCTCTCACACACTCTCTCTCTCACACTCTCTCTCTCACACACTCTCTCTCACTCTCTCTCCACACACTCTCTCTCTCACACTCTCTCTCACACTCTCTCTCTCACACTCTCTCTCACACTCTCTCTCTCACACACTCTCTCTCTCACACACTCTCTCTCACACTCTCTCACACACTCTCTCTCTCACACACACATCTCTCTCTCTTTTCTCTCTCTCTCTCTCTCTCTCTCTCTCTCCACACACAGGGTTTGACAAGGTTAAGGATCCCTAACTTTATTGGCAAGCTATTTACAGGTTAAGGATTTCTAACTTTATTGACAAGCTAAGAGCTGTTACCTACATCAGCTCATCTGAAAGCATTTTTATTGTTATGAAACATACAAGTTTAAATACCTTACCACCCTTTATATACAAAAAAGCGTCACAAGTACTATCACCAATCATTGCAACACTCTTTAACAAATCCATTGAATCCTCCACCTTCCTTACAGTTCTCCTAAATTAATTCATAAACGAATCTACTCCTACCTCATCTCCCAAAACATTCTCAACCCCTGCCAATTTGGATTCAGGCCTAATAAAAATACTAATGATGCTATTATACACATGCTAGAACATATATACACTGCAATAGAGAAAAAAGAAGTCCCACTGGGGATCTTCATTGACTTACGTAAAGCTTTTGATACAGTTGACCATGACTTGCTCCACGTAAAATTGTCACACTATGGTATTAGAGGGCACTCCCTCAACTACCTCAAGTCTTACCTCAACAACAGAAGCCAATATGTGTACGCAAATGGGGCAAGCTCTTCCGCACAGCCAATTACAGTTGGTGTCCCACAGGTAAGTGTCCTTGGCCCTCTTCTCTTTCTCCTATACATAAATGACCTACCAAATGCTTCGCAACTACTCAAACCCACACTATTTGCAGATGACACTACATACGTCTTCTCTCACCCGAGCCCAGTCACGCTAGCCAATACTGTAAACACCGAATTACAGAAAATATCTACCTGGATGAGGACTAACAAACTTACACTAAACATTGACAAAACCTACCTCATTCAGTTTGGTAACAGAGCTACAGATGTACCTCTTAACATAACAATAAACGGATCACCTATCACAAAGCTAACAGAGGGAAAATTCCTAGGAATCCACCTCGATAATAGACTCAAATTTCATACACATATACAACAAATTTCTAAGAAAATTTCCAAGACTGTAGGCATACTATTGAAGATACGGTACTATGTCCACAGTCAGCCCCCCTGGCCCTTTATCACTCTCTTATTTACCCCTATCTCACCTATGGAATTTGTGCATGGGGCTCAACAACAATTAACCATCTCAGAGCACTAATTACCCAACAAAAGGCTGCAGTTAGAATGATAACAAATTCTCACTACAGGCAACACACTCCACCAATATTCAAAACACTCAACCTACTCACCATACAAAACATCCATACTTATTATTGCACCTATTACATACATAGTACACTTAACTCTGATATTAACCCTCCCCTCAAACATCTCCTTGCCAACCTCAACAGAACACATGACCATAACACAAGGCACAGATCACTCTTTGATGTTCCTCGTGTCCATCTCACGCTATGCAAAAACTCAATGCACATAAAAGGCCCTAAAAATCTGGAATTTCATTACCTGTAAATATAAAAGAAACTCTACCCGTTTATAAATTCAAGTCTCTTCTCAAAGATCACTTACTCACTCAAAACCAAATAAATACTGAATAACTGAACCTTATAAATTGTATATCCTATATGTTACTCACAATTATATCACACAAATGTTAAACTAGGACCCAATCTAACTTTATTATTTTTTTAAATACACTACCTAACAGAATACTCCATTCGACTGAATGTACAGCAATGCAAGTAACCATATGACCTGTCTTTGTAATACTCATTTGTGCTTTATAGTTATCTGTTTACAATAATGTTTTATCACTGATTTCATCATTGCTTAGTTAATCTTAAGTTAATTTTAAGCCAGCCCGTAATGCTATGCATATAAGTGGCTTTGGCATGCTGCTCTTACCTATATTTTTTGTACCTCTGTATGTATGCTTAAATTACTAAATAAATAAATAAATAAATAAATAGTTATGAAATGTACAAGTATTTTTATAGTTATGAGATATACAAGTAAGGAACAGGATAAAGTTGGAGCCATCTGTGGCACAGCATTTTCATCTGATCAACTGACTTCATCTCGTTGACATCATAATGCTGTACGAATGTGTTCCAGACTCGAGTCATCCTGGGAATAAATGATCTCAGATGAAGTGATGTTCTGGAGAAGGGTGCAGCCAGAGTGAAGTTGCTGCTTTCTGCCCGTCCTGTGGTGCAGAAACTTGCTTCACGCTGTCCTTGAAGTGGATCCAAGTGTGGTACTTTTACAATATTGGCCTTGTACATAACAGTAAGGCCACACACATCCCTCCTGTGTTGAAGGCTCTACTGAAATGGCAGATCTATCCAGGATTGGTCCAGGCGAGAGATGAAACGTCTTGTTCTGTTCTCTACTCTGTCAAGCAGTCGCAGATGAGAAGGGGGGGCAGGTGAACCAAGAAAGTGGAGCATACTCAAGGTGTGAGCGTACTTGTGCCTCGTACAAAATCTTGCAACCCCTGCTGTCAAGCAGGTGCGAGATACTACGAAGTGCTGTAAGCATCCTGGCTACCTTGCTTGCAAAATTTACAATGTGGTTTTTCATGGTCAGTTTGGAGTCAAATTTCACCCCAGGGATATCAACTTCTTCTCCAGGTGCCAACACCCTCCCATTCATCCTTACTACTGCACCAGCATTACCATCTTGGTGCCTAGAGATCATCATCATTTGCGTTTTCTCAGGTGCAAATGTTACTTGCCATCTATTTCCCCAAGCTGATATAGCTCTTAGCTGGTGATTGATGTAGCTTAGAGCAGCTGACATTTCTTCTCTTGGATAAGTGAATGTCTGTGTACAGTCGTCTGCATATGCATGTAATTCTGGGATGAGATGAAGAAGGTCGTTGAAGTAGACATTCCATAACAATGGTCCCAGAACACTTCTTTGTGGAACACTTGCCCCAATAGGATGTCTTGCTGATTCCGTTCCATTGAGAACTACACTTAGAGATCTACCATGAAGGTAATCACTCAGGAGACATAGCGTAGAGCCTGCAATTCCCAGAGCTTGAAGTTTTGCTAAGAGGCCCTGGTGCCACACCCGATCGAAAGCACCAGCAATGTCCAGTGCTACCACACAGCTGACTTTGGGTTCATCCAGTGACTGGTGTCACTTAGTGGAGAGCTTTATTATTATTATGCTAATATCAACACTACAGCTTATTTGCCTATCACAATTGATCTAATATGACATAATAAACAATATAAATACTCCAGAATAAATAATACAGTGGTCCCTCAATAATCATCCGGCCTGAAAGTCGTCCATTTCGGAAATAGTCCTGTTTTTTCGTCAAAATATTGGATCGCAAATGGTCCGATAACTCGCTAATAGTCCTTCGTCCCAGACGCGTACTCACGCTCTGAGCCGCCTCGGCCTTTCCTTCCCAGCCAGTGTGCCATTGTTTACTAGTGAGCGACGGTCCCCTCCTGGAGTACCTGGAGAGAGTTTCGGGGGTCAACGCCCCCGCGGCCCGGTCTGTGACCAGGCCTCCTGGTGGATCAGCGCCTGATCAACCAGGCTGTTGCTGCTGGCTGCACGCAAACCAACGTACGAGCCACAGCCCGGCTGATCAGGAACTGACTTTAGGTGCTTGTCCAGTGCCAGCTTGAAGACTGCCAGGGGTCTGTTGGTAATCCCCCTTATGTGTGCTGGGAGGCAGTTGAACAGTCTCGGGCCCCTGACACTTATTGTATGGTCTCTTAACGTGTTAGTGCACCCCTGCTTTTCATTGGGGGGATGGTGCATCGTCTGCCAAGTCTTTTGCTTTCGTAGTGAGTGATTTTCGTGTGCAAGTTCGGTACTATTCCCTCTAGGATTTTCCAGGTGTATATAATCATGTATCTCTCCCTCCTGCGTTCCAGGGAATACAGGTTTAGAAACCTCAAGCGCTCCCAGTAATTGAGGTGTTTTATCTCCGTTATGCGCGCCGTGAAAGTTCTCTGTACATTTTCTAGGTCGGCAATTTCACCTGCCTTGAAAGGTGCTGTTAGAGTGCAGCAATATTCCAGCCTAGATAGAACAAGTGACCTGAAGAGTGTCATCATGGGCTTGGCCTCCCTAGTTTTGAAGGTTCTCATTATCCATCCTGTCATTTTTCTAGCAGATGCGATTGATACAATGTTATGGTCCTTGAAGGTGAGATCCTCCGACATAATCACTCCCAGGTCTTTGACGTTGGTGTTTCGCTCTATTTTGTGGCCAGAATTTGTTTTGTACTCTGATGAAGATTTAATTTCCTCATGTTTACCATATCTGAGTAATTGAAATTTCTCATCGTTGAACTTCATATTGTTTTCTGCAGCCCACTGAAAGATTTGGTTGATGTCCGCCTGGAGCCTTGCAGTGTCTGCAATGGAAGACACTGTCATGCAGATTCGGGTGTCATCTGCAAAGGAAGACACGGTGCTGTGGCTGACATCCTTGTCTATGTCGGATATGAGGATGAGGAACAAGATGGGAGCTAGTACTGTGCCTTGTGGAACAGAGCTTTTCACCGTAGCTGCCTCGGACTTTACTCTGTTGACGACTACTCTCTGTGTTCTGTTAGTGAGGAAATTATAGATCCATCGACCGACTTTTCCTGTTATTCCTTTAGCACGCATTTTGTGCGCTATTACGCCATGGTCACACTTGTCGAAGGCTTTTGCAAAGTCTGTATATATTACATCTGCATTCTTTTTGTCTTCTAGTGCATTTAGGACCTTGTCGTAGTGATCCAATAGTTGAGACAGACAGGAGCGACCTGTTCTAAACCCATGTTGCCCTGGGTTGTGTAACTGATGGGTTTCTAGATGGGTGGTGATCTTGCTTCTTAGGACCCTTTCAAAGATTTTTATGATATGGGATGTTAGTGCTATTGGTCTGTAGTTCTTTGCTGTTGCTTTACTGCCCCCTTTGTGGAGTGGGGCTATATCTGTTGTTTTTAGTAACTGAGGGACGACCCCCGTGTCCATGCTCCCTCTCCATAGGATGGAAAAGGCTCGTGATAGGGGCTTCTTGCAGTTCTTGATGAACACAGAGTTCCATGAGTCTGGCCCTGGGCAGAGTGCATGGGCATGTCATTTATCGCCTGTTCGAAGTCATTTGGCGTCAGGATAACATCGGATAGGCTTGTGTTAATCAAATTTTGTGGCTCTCTCATAAAAAATTCATTTTGATCTTTGACTCTCAGTCTGGTTAGCGGCTTGCTAAAAACTGAGTCATATTGGGACTTGAGTAGCTCACTCATTTCCTTGCTGTCATCTGTGTAGGACCCATCTTGTTTAAGTAGGGGCCCAATACTGGACGTTGTTCTCGATTTTGATTTGGCATAGGAGAAGAAATACTTTGGGTTTCTTTCGATTTCATTTATGGCTTTTAGTTCTTCCCGCGATTCCTGACTCCTAAAGGATTCTTTTAGCTTAAGTTCGATGCTTGCTATTTCTCTGACCAGTGTCTCCCTACGCATTTCAGATATATTGACCTCTTTTAGCCGCTCTGTTATTCTTTTCCGTCGCCTGTAAAGGGAGCGCCTGTCTCTTTCTATTTTACATCTACTCCTCCTTTTTCTTAGAGGAATAAGCCTTGTGCATACATCGAGTGCCACCGAGTTAATCTGTTCTAGGCATAAGTTGGGGTCTGTGTTGCTTAGTATATCTTCCCAGCTTATATCGGTTAGGACTTGGTTTACTTTGTCCCACTTTATGTTTTTGTTATTGAAGTTGAATTTGGTGAATGCTCCCTCGTGACTAGTCTCATTTTGTCGGTCTGGGGGCTCCACGCATACATGTCTGAGCCTCAATTATGTTGTGATCTGAGTATATTTGTTTTTGATATGGTGACATTTCTTATCAGATCATCATTGTTAGTGAAGATGAGGTCTAGTGTATTCTCCAGTCTAGTAGGCTCTATTATTTGCTGGTTTAAATTGAATTTTGTGCAGAGATTTAAAAGCTCGTGTGAGTGTGAGTTTTCATCAGAGCTGCCTCCTGGTGTTATTACTGCAACAATATTATTTGCTATATTCCTCCATTTTAGGTGCCTTAAGTTGAAATCCCCCAGGAGCAAGATGTTGGGTGCAGGAGCTGGAAAATTTTCCAGACAGTGGTCAATTTTTAACAGCTGTTCCTGGAATTGCTGGGATGTTGCATCCGGAGGCTTGTAGACTACCACAATGACTAGGTTTTGGTTCTCGACCTTTACTGCTAAACTTCCACTACATCATTTGAGGCATTAAGCAGTTCTGTGCAAACAAGTGACTCTGCAATGTACAGGCCAACCCCCCCCTTTTGCCTGTTCACTCTGTCACATCTGTATAGGTTGTAACCTGGGATCCATATTTCGTTGTCCAAGTGATCCTTTATGGGGGTCTCAGTGAAAGCCGCGAACATTGCCTTTGCCTCTGCAAGCAGTCCACGGATGAAAGGTATTTTGTTGTTTGTTGCTGGCTTTAGACCTGTATATTTGCAAAGAAGAATGTTATCGGACTGGTGGTATTGTTGGTACTGGGGGGGATTTTTTTTCCGGCATTAGTATCTGTATCTGTTGGTTTGGAGTGGAGGCCATCGACTGTGGTTCCACTCCAGGAATGACTGGATTTGGTGTACGATTTCTGCCATTTCCTGCCAGTTTTTTTTCCTTCCTGGCACTAAAAAACCTCTCCCTCTTGAGTGGCTGTGGCTACCCAGGTTTTCCCATGGCCTGGATGTTTTGTATCTTTTTGTCCCCTTTAGATGGTATGCTGGCAATTTAAGTTATAGCACAGTCTTTCCTGTACTGAAGAGGTACACATTTCAGGGTGAAAAAGCTTACAGGAAGGGAGTTTGCATTTTCCTGTTGTCATATGGGCATGGCATTTTCTAGGGTGGTCATAGTTGCATGTCCCATCTGTTTTTCCAGATTTCCCATGCCAGCAGATACCAAGTGCATAGTATGTGCACAGGCTTGGTTTCCGCTTGCCTTGGGTTTCTGTGACTGTATTCCCTGTTGGTGCATGTTTCCCTGTCTTACTCCTATCCTCTCTAGCACCAACAATGGAGCTCCCACCAGTTGTTTTTGGTAATTTATCCTCACTATTGCTATTGGAGTCCTCTTGTTTGCTATTTCCTGCGGTATTTCTAGTTTGCATATTTGGTTTTATCTTATCTTTGACTACACTTGTTTCCCTACTATGGCTCCTGTCCCCTATGAGGTCATTTATATGTATTCCTTCCTGCGTATAATTCCCGACTACCTGGACAAATCTCCAGCTTCACCATTACTGTCTCCCAGGACAGTATCTCCAGCTTCACCATTTCTGTCTCCCAGGACAGCACCTCCAGCTTCACCATTACTGTCTCCCAGGACAGCACTATCAGCCCCACATTTACTGACTACCAGGACATCACCTCCAGCCTTACAGTTTCTGACTACATGGCCAGTATCAAGGGCAGTACCATTCAGCCCAGACTTTTTATGTTCCCATCTGTTGTAGAAAGCTTCCAGGTTTTCTATGAAAGCAGCTTTGATGTTGTCCTCTTTTAATACCCTTGTGATTTTAGTCCACAGATTTTCCTCATTTGGACATACCCAAAAACACTTCTCTGTTTTAATACTGCTTGTAGCTAGTTCTTGAATATCTGCACAAGGAGCGTGACACCAATTTCCACAAAAATGACAATTTATCCATGTGGAAGCCCGTTTGTTTGACTGACCACAGACTACACACAGCTTCATAATGATTTGAATGGTTGATTTACTGCAATTCTACTAGCAATCTCTTGAATATTCTATTAATAACCTTAAATGAAGCTCTAGCTATTTGTATTTCTGTTTCTAACTGTTTTTGTATATTGGACAGCTTACTGTCACGTTCCTGATTTTTAATGTTTGTGTTTATAAGGGCTCCTACAACCCCATCCATTTACAGTCTGCTTTATTGTCCAACGAAACCGTTTGAAACCAGTCCCGGGTTCGGACCAGTCGATCTGATCTGATCAGTGGGTCACTTATTTAAAACATACTGGTCGGTGATTTGAGCTAACACATGAAGGATCTACTGGAAATTATCTACCCGAGTAATATGTGATTTGACTGATACAAAAGTATAACTTGCGTGTTGAAGAGCCGGTGATATCTGGCAGCTCCTACAGTGACGAACGGTCGACCTCAACCCTTGTTTATCAATCCCTGTATCTAGCTTTTCTATTTTTTTTTTCCGTCTCCACCACAATAATTATTTATTATTATTTTTTATTATCACACTGGCCGATTCCCACCAAGGCAGGGTGGCCCGAAAAAGAAAAACTTTCACCATCATTCACTCCATCACTGTCTTGCCAGAAGGGTGCTTTACACTACAGTTTTTAAACTGCAACATTAACACCCCTCCTTCAGAGTGCAGGCACTGTACTTCCCATCTCCAGGACTCAAGTCCGGCCTGCCGGTTTCCCTGAATCCCTTCATAAATGTTACTTTGCTCACACTCCAACAGCACGTCAAGTATTAAAAACCATTTGTCTCCATTCACTCCTATCAAACACGCTCACGCATGCCTGCTGGAAGTCCAAGCCCCTCGCACACAAAACCTCCTTTACCCCCTCCCTCCAACCCTTCCTAGGCCGACCCCTACCCCGCCTTCCTTCCACTACAGACTGATACATCTTGAAGTTATTCTGTTTCGCTCCATTCTCTCTACATGTCCGAACCACCTTAACAACCCTTCCTCAGCCCTCTGGACAACAGTTTTGGTAATCCCGCACCTCCTCCTAACTTCCAAACTACGAATTCTCTGCATTATATTCACACCACACATTGCCCTCAGACATGACATCTCCACTGCCTCCAGCCTTCTCCTCGCTGCAACATTCATCACCCATGCTTCACACCCATATAAGAGCGTTGGTAAAACTATACTCTCATACATTCCCCTCTTTGCCTCCAAGGACAAAGTTCTCTGTCTCCACAGACTCCTAAGTGCACCACTCACTCTTTTTCCCTCATCAATTCTATGATTCACCTCATCTTTCATAGACCCATCCGCTGACACGTCCACTCCCAAATATCTGAATACGTTCACCTCCTCCATACTCTCTCCCTCCAATCTGATATTCAATCTTTCATCACCTAATCTTTTTGTTATCCTCATAACCTTACTCTTTCCTGTATTCACTATAGTTGACTGGTGCAAATTTTGGAGGAAGGACGCTTTTTCTGTAGTAATAATTGCTTCTCGTTGTGTATATTGCGACCGCTGGTAACTACAGGTTATATGAAATTCACAGTAACGTCTGGTATTTCAAGAAAAAGAAACTAATGAAAGTCACTCCACTCCACTAAGTACGTGCTCCAGCGAAATATTTCATAATACAGTGGACCCCCGGTTTACGATCAGCTCCCAATGCAACCAATTATGTAAGTGTATTTAAGTAAGTGCATTTGTATGTGCATGTTTGGGGGTCTGAAATGGACTAATCTAATTCACAATATTCCTTATGGGAACAAATTCGGTCAGTACTGGCACCTGAACATACTTCTGGAATGAAATAATATCGTAAACCGGGGGTCAACTGTATTCCATTTATTTTAGTGCTTGCAAGTTATTTAAGTGCTAAATAAGCTACCATGGCTCCAAAGAAAGCTCCTAGTGCCAAGCCTTTGGTAAAGAAGGTGAGAAATATGATTCAATTTAAGAAAAACATCATTGAACAATATGATAGTGGCGTACGTGTGGGCGAACTGGCCAGGATGTACAACAAATCCCGTACAACCATATCTTCCATCATAGCCAAGAAAAAGGAAATCAAGGATGCTGTTGTTGCAAAGGGGGGTAAATATGCTGACAAAAATGAGATCACCAGTACTTGAAGATGTTGAGAAGTTATTATTGGCGTGGATAAATGAGAAACAATTAGCAGGAGATAGTCTTATGACGTCGCTTATTTGTGAAAAGGCTAGGCATGACGATTTGGTAAAGAAATTGCCTGCAACTAGTGGTGATGTGAGTGAATTTAAGGCCAGCAAAGGCTGGTTTGAGAGATTTAAGAAGCATACTGGCATACACAGTGTGGTAAGGCATGGTGAGGCTGCCAGTTCAGACCACAAGGCGGCTGAAAAATATGTGCATGAATTCAAGGAGTACATAAACAGTGAAGGACTGAAACCTGAACAAGTGTTCAATTATAATGAAACAGGCTTCTTTTGGAAGAAAATGCCAAAGAGGACCTACATTACTCAGGAAGAAAAGGCGCTGCCAGGACACAAGCCTATGAAAGACAGGCTGACGCTAATGTTCTATGCTAATGCTAGTGGGGATTTCAAAGTGAAGCCATTACTAGTGTACCATTCTGAAAATCCCAGAGTGTTCAAGAAAAATAATGTTATGAAGAGTAAATTGTGTGCGTTTTGGAGATCTAATAATAAGGCATGGGCCAAAAGGGACATTTTTGTCGAGTGGTTCAATGAAGTGTTTGGCCCTTGTGTGAAGAATTACCTCCTGGAAAAGAAATTGGGTCTCAAGTGCCTCCTAGTAATGGACAATGCACCTGCTCATCCTCCAAACTTGGATGACCTAATTCTGAAGGAATTTGGGTTCATCACAGTAAAGTTCTTGTCCCCGAATACCACTCCTCTCCTCCAGCCCATGGACCAGCAGGTCATTGCAAACTTTAAAAAACTCTACACAAAAGCAATGTTTCACAGGTGCTTGAATGTGACCTCAGACACTCACTTGACCCTACGAGATTTTTGGAAAGAACACTTCAGTATTCTCCATTGCGTAAGCCTTATAGGTAAGGCTTGGGAGGGAGTGACTACCAGGACTTTGAACTCTGCTTGGAGAAAATTGTGGCCAGATTGAGTCCACAAAAGGGATTTTGAAGGGTTTGGGGCTGACCCTGATGAGCCTATGTCAGTTGTTAAATCCATTGTGGCACTGGGGAGTTCCATGGGGTTGGATGTGAGTTTGGAGGATGTGGAAGAGTTGGTGGAGGACCACAACTAAGAGCTAACCACTGAGGAGCTGCAAGAGCTTCAGCAGGAACGGCAACAAATCGCAGCTCAGAATCTTGCTGCAGAGGAGGAGGAAGAAAGATGGAGGAAGGTGCCTTCTTCAGAAATTAAGGAGATTTTTGAAATGTGGGGTAGGATGGAAAGATTTATGGAGAAACATCACCCAGAGAAGGATGTTGCAAGCCATATCGGCAACTTGTACAGTGACAGAGTCTTGGCCCATTTTAGGGAAGTTTTAAAGAGACGCCAGAAACAGAGCTCTCTGGATAGTTTTTTTGTGAGACAGGACTCCAGTGACTCTCAAGGTGGTCCTAGTGGCATTAAGAAACAGAGAAGAGAAGTATTTTTTTTTTTTTTATTATCACACCGGCCGATTCCCACCAAGGCAGGGTGGCCCGAAAAAGAAAAACTTTCACCATCATTCACTCCATCACTGTCTTGCCAGAAGGGTGCTTTACACTACAGTTTTTAAACTGCAACATTAACACCCCTCCTTCAGAGTGCAGGCACTGTACTTCCCATCTCCAGGACTCAAGTCCGGCCTGCCGGTTTCCCTGAATCCCTTCATAAATGTTACTTTGCTCACACTCCAACAGCACGTCAAGTATTAAAAACCATTTGTCTCCATTCACTCCTATCAAACACGCTCACGCATGCCTGCTGGAAGTCCAAGCCCCTCGCACACAAAACCTCCTTTACCCCCTCCCTCCAACCCTTCCTAGGCCGACCCCTACCCCGCCTTCCTTCCACTACAGACTGATACACTCTTGAAGTCATTCTGTTTCGCTCCATTCTCTCTACATGTCCGAACCACCTCAACAACCCTTCCTCAGCCCTCTGGACAACAGTTTTTGGTAATCCCGCACCTCCTCCTAACTTCCAAACTACGAATTCTCTGCATTATATTCACACCACACATTGCCCTCAGACATGACATCTCCACTGCCTCCAGCCTTCTCCTCGCTGCAACATTCATCACCCACGCTTCACACCCATATAAGAGCGTTGGTAAAACTATACTCTCATACATTCCCCTCTTTGCCTCCAAGGACAAAGTTCTTTGTCTCCACAGACTCCTAAGTGCACCACTCACTCTTTTTCCCTCATCAATTCTATGATTCACCTCATCTTTCATAGACCCATCCGCTGACACGTCCACTCCCAAATATCTGAATACGTTCACCTCCTCCATACTCTCTCCCTCCAATCTGATATTCAATCTTTCATCACCTAATCTTTTTGTTATCCTCATAACCTTACTCTTTCCTGTATTCACCTTTAATTTTCTTCTTTTGCACACCCTACCAAATTCATCCACCAATCTCTGCAACTTCTCTTCAGAATCTCCCAAGAGCACAGTGTCATCAGCAAAGAGCAGCTGTGACAACTCCCACTTTGTGTGTGATTCTTTATCTTTTAACTCCACGCCTCTTGCCAAGACCCTCGCATTTACTTCTCTTACAACCCCATCTATAAATATATTAAACAACCACGGTGACATCACACATCCTTGTCTAAGGCCTACTTTTACTGGGAAAAAATTTCCCTCTTTCCTACATACTCTAACTTGAGCCTCACTATCCTCGTAAAAACTCTTCACTGCTTTCAGTAACCTACCTCCTACACCATACACTTGCAACATCTGCCACATTGCCCCCCTATCCACCCTGTCATACGCCTTTTCCAAATCCATAAATGCCACAAAGACCTCTTTAGCCTTATCTAAATACTGTTCACTTATATGTTTCACTGTAAACACCTGGTCCACACACCCCCTACCTTTCCTAAAGCCTCCTTGTTCATCTGCTATCCCAGAAAAGCAATTGGTACCCGAGGTGTTGATGAAAGGGGATTCCCCTTCCAAACAGTAAATCATCCAATCTGTCTCCTTCTCCAGTCTTCCATACACAAAGAAGAATCGCCAATGGACAATAGAAGAAATAAAGAAGAACAAGAGCTATTTAGAAAAAGGAGAAAAACCTAGATGTATGTATATATATATGCAAGTGCGTGTCTGTGAAGTGTGACCAAAGTGTAAGTAGGAGTAGCAAGATATCCCTGTTATCTAGCATGTTTATGAGACAGAAAAAGAAACCAGCAATCCTACCATCATGCAAAACAGTTACAGGTTTCTGTTTCACAGTCATCTGGCAGGACAGTAGTACTTCCCTGGGTGGTTGCTGTCTACCAACCTACTACCTAATTCCCATCCCAGGCAACACCCCCCCCCCCCCTGCCACTCTTTATAGATCTAAACTTACTCCCTGTTCAGAACATCCACACTTACTACTGTGCAATCTACATATACAGGACCTTAAATTCCCATATTAACCTTGACCTAAATGCTTTCTTGATAGTTGTGACAGGACCCACAGGCACAACACCAGACACAAACATCTCTACGACATTCCCCGTGTCCGACTAAACCTTTACAAAAACTCAATGTATGTCAAAGGCCCTAAATCTAGAACACTCTACCTGAAAACTCTAGAACAGCAGACACATTCATCACCTTCAAAACTACAGTTAGAAAACATCTTATCTCCCTGATACACCCCGTCAACTAACTACATAAAAACCACCTGGTGGTCCACATTTACACTCACCCATTTGACTATAAGCACAGAAATATGTATCCTAATCTTAAAATAATGATTCCTAACTAGTCATAAGTTTGCCTGTGATACTCCAATATAGAAACTATGTATTGTGCCAAAACAAAAGCATTCACATTGCTAAACTCACAAACTAGCATTTGTGACTTAGTATTTAGTCACTTAGTATTTAGTCAACTTACTTCACAATTTGTTATAATTTAGGCATAAGAATTAATCTAAGTTTGCCCGAAATGTCTAGCCATGCTAGGTGTTCTAGTGGCCCCCTCTGTAATTAGTATTTTACTACATGTAAACCACACAATAACCAAAATCTGTAAACCCCACATTGTAATCCTTATAGAGAATAAACTTTGATTTGATTTGATGTCTGTATACCTTGTACAAGTACGTGTAGTAAATAAAGATATTATTATTATTATTATTATTATTATTATTATTATTATTATTATACTATACATTTTATTGCTCTGGGATGCTTAAATATCATAGAATGTATGTGTGGGTGGGTTGGCCTGGTATGGTAGCCCGGCTGACTACCATACATACCACACTTGATTTTTTACAATAAATACTATTCATCTCACCCTAGATTAAGACTTCAAATATTCTAAGGTAAGTAATGAGTAAACTGTATATGCATTTTATCGCTCTGGGATGCTTAAATGTAATAGAATATTATGTGTAGGTGGGGTGGCCTGGTATGGTAGCCCGGCTGACTACCATACATACCACACTTGATTTCTTACAATAAATACTACTTGTCTCACCCTAGATTAAGACTATAAATATTTTAAGGTAAGTAATGAGTGCACTATGTGTGTATTGTACTTTTTTATTGTTTTTTGATGCCTAGTTCTATTGCTAACTTAATATATGTTAGTGTAAACTTGTTATCTAGTATTTGTATGCATTTATAAGTGGAAAAAAGGGTGTTCCACTTTACGGCGATTTCCGCTATACGGCGGTAGCCTGGAGCCTAACCTGCCATATAAGTGGGGTCCACTGTATCTGTATATATATATATATATGTGTGTATATATATAATATATATATATATATATATATATAATATATATATATATATATATATATATATATATATATATATATATATATATATATATATATATATATATGTGTGTATAATATATATATATATATATATATATATATATAATATATATAATATATATATATATATATATATATATATATATAATATATATATATATATATATGCAATAAGATCACAGTAAACAGGTGATTTCAGAATATGCAAAACAACCACTCTGAAAGAATAGAGAAATTCCAAGCGCTTTCGTGACTACTCACATTATCAAGGAACTATGAAAGTAAAGCATCCAAGGAAGCTATATAAGGGGTCTGGCCGGCACCTCACTATCAGATCCCACAACGGTTTAAAACACCTGACGCGCGCCGACCCAACTTGGACAGGTCCTTGGCACAACCCACCCCACAAACCACTCTACCCAAGAAATAAGAAATTTTAAAGATTATTTGTCCAGTGTATTATTAAATTCTTCCCAAATTCTATTAATTATAAATGGATCTAATTTATATAAACCATAGGAAATATTCATATTATTGTCAAAACTGCTTTTTATGAAACAAGATTCAATTATATTCCTGTCGACCATGGACTTGCTTGATACTACTTTCTCAACTTTTTGAAAATCAATTGGATGGCTAAAATCCTCTACATGAATAAATAGAGCATTGGAATCTTGTCCAGTTCTAATGCTATAATTTATGTTGTTTTAATCTTAGTTCGAGATTTTTACCAGTTTGACCGTAATAAACTTTATCGCAAATTTTACAAGGAATCTTATAGACACATCCATCAGCATTTTGGGGGGAATTTTTTATCAAAAGTTTTTTTACTGTATCAAGATTTTTGAATACAACTTTAATATTAAAAGTCTTAAGAAGAGAAGGCATATCAACCAAGTTTTCATGGTAAGGGAGAACCAACATATTTTTAGTTGAATAAGGCTGGTTGTCCCTTTTTGGATTGTAAAAAGTATTTCTAGCAACTTTAAAAGATTTATCAATTACATTTCTTGGGTATTTTAAATCATTGTTGGCAAAATTTCTAACTTTAATGTTAAAAACAACATAGACTTGGTTGATAAATTAAGCTCCTTGACTGACTTAAATGATTTTAACATGGTTAGTTTTGATGTTACTTCCTTGTTTACGAAAGTTCCTGTTGATGATTTATTAAGTTTCTTATCTGAAGAACTCGTTAACTATGATTTACCATTGCCAGTTCCTACTATCATTAAACTTATTAAACTTTGCATTGTTGATGCAAAATTTGTATTTAATGATAAATTTTACACTCAGAAGTTTGGTATGGCAATGGGAAATCCTCTTTCACCTGTTCTTAGTAACCTATACATGGAATTTTTTGAAACAAGGTTACTTAACACAATCCTCCCTAATAGAGCTAAATGGTTCAGATATGTTTGATGATATTTTGTGTCTTATGCCCAAAAATGTAGATATACACCATTTCCTTGGAAAATTAAATAGCTTAGCCCATTCAATAAACTTTACTGTTGAGTTTGAAGAATATAACTCATTGCCTTTTTCTAGATGTTTTAATTATTAAGGGTAATAATGAATTCAAATTTAATATTTACAGAAAAACCTACTATTAACCTGTTCCTATGTCCACTATTTGTCCTCGCATCAAGTTAGAGTCAATCTGTCTGTTTTTTTTTTCATCAATGTTTCTGAGAGCTTTACGAAATTTGTAGTCCTGAGTTCATTAGATGAGGAAATATCCAAAAATTATGAAATAGGTAATGATTTTAAAAAATACCCAAGAATGTAATTGATAATCTTTTAAAAGTTGCTAGAAATACTTTTACCAATCCAAAAAGGGACCACAGCCTTATTCAGCTAAAAATATGGTTGGTTCTCCCTTACCATGAAAAATTGGTGATATGCCTTCTCGTCTTAAGACTTTTAATATTTAATGTTGTATTCAAAATCTTGATTACAGTAAAAAAACTTTTGATAAAGAATTCCCCCCAAAATGCTGATGGATGTGTCTATAGATTCCTTGTAAAATTTGCGATAAAGTTTTTTACGGTCAACTGGTATAAATCTCGAACTAAGATTTCAAACAAAACATATAAATAGCATTAGAATGGACAAGATTCCAATGCTCTATTTATTCATGTAAGAGATTTTAAACCATCCAATTGATTTTCAAAAAGTTGGAGAAAGTAGTATCAGCAAGTCCATGGTCGACAGGAAATATAATTGAAATCTTGTTTCATAAAAGCAGTTTTGACTATAATATGAATATTTCCTATGGTTTATATAAATTTAGATCTCATTTATAATTAATAGAATTTGGGAAGAATTTAATAATTACATGGTCAAATAATCTTTAAAATTTCTATTTCTTGGTAGAGTAGTTTGTGGGGTGGGTTGTTGCAAGGACCTGTCCAAGTTGGGTCGGGCGGCCGTCAGGTGTGGGGTTTGATAGTGAGGTTTGCCGGCCAGACCCCGATCTCTCACGTGAACACTAGACTCTGCGCGCGTCGGCCCCCGTCCGCTGTTCCCTTGTAGGAATGAGTCCGCGCCCTCTACTTGCCTCCCTTACCTATGCGCGCTCCCGCTTGTCCATCGCCCCTCACCAAGCGCCTTGGGCAATTTCTCTATTCTTTCAGACGTGGTTGTTTTGCATATGCATATGGGCTTATATATATATATATGATATATATAGTCTATTTTATTATTTTCTACTATATATATATATATATATATATATATATATATATTATAAAGGGGAATGTTTCTTATCATCAATGTGAGGGGGGGTGCTGAACCTGTAGGGATATACAGCGCATGTGGGCGCACTAGGTGGGACCCTTTATGGTGTGGAAGTTTTCATGCTTAATTCAGGGAATGGAGCACAGATCAATTCACTAAATCAAGAGCCTCTCACAGCTCAAGGAAGCTCCCTTGAAGGATATCTGCCATCAGAACGTGTGTCTTCTGGCTATTCTCTAAGACATTTAAGAGATTTCAAAGTTGTTGGAAATGCAGGTATCAGCAACTGCATTTTTTGTTCCTTTTTTTTATTTTGTTTTATTAACTATCTTTGTTTTTACTTTAAGGATGTTATGTTTGGTTGCACAGTATTATTAACCAAAAAATATATTTATTTATTTTTTTTTTTTATTATCACACTGGCCGATTCCCACCAAGGCAGGGTGGCCCGAAAAAGAAAAACTTTCACCATCATTCACTCCATCACTGTCTTGCCGAAGGGTGCTTTACACCTAAAGTTTTTTAAACATGCAACATTAACACCCTCCTTCAGAGTGCAGGCACTGTACTTCCCTATATCCAGGATCAAGTCCGGCCTGCCGTTTCCCTGAACCCCTTCATAAATGATACTTTGCTCACACTCCAACAGCACGTCAAGTATTAAAAACCATTTGGTCTCCTTCACTCCTATTCAAAAATACGCTCACGCATGCAGGCTGGAAGTCCAAGCCCCTCGCACACAAAAACCTCCTTTTACCCCCTCTCTCTACCTTTCCTTAAGCCGGACCCCTACCCCGCCTTCCTTCCACTACAGGACTGATACACTCTTGAAGGTCAATTCTGTTTCGCTCCATTATCTCTTAAATGTCCGAACCACCTCATCAACCCTTCCTCAGCCCTCTGGACATCAGTTTGGTAAAGCCGCACCTCCTCTAACTTCCACTACGAATTCTCTGCATTTATATTCACACCTCACATTGCCCTCGGAGCATGACTTCTCCACTGCCGCCGCCTTCCTCCTCGCTTGCAACATTCATCACCATGCTTCACTCCCATATAAGAGCGTTGGTTAAACAACTATACTCTCATACCATTCCCCTCTTTGCCTCCAAGGACCATAGTTCTTTTGTCTCCACCAGACTCCTAGTGCACCACTCACTCTTTTCCCCTCATCAATTCTTTGATTCACACTCATCTTGCATAGACCCATCGCCTGACACATCCACCCCAAATATCTGGAATTAATTTACTCCTCCATTACTCTCTCCCCTCCAATCTGTTTATTCAATCTTCATCACCTAAATTTTTTGTTTTCCTCATAACCTTACTCTTTCCTGTAATCACCTTTAATTTTCTCTTTTGCACACCCTACCAAATTCCAGCCACCAATCTCTTGCAAACTTCTCTCTGAATCTCCCAAGAGCACGTGTTCTCAGCAAAGAGCCGCTGTGACCAACTCCCACGTTGTGGTGTGTGATTCTTTATCTTTTTAACTCCACGTCTCTTGCCAAGGTCCCTGTATGTACTTTCTTACAACCCAATCGATAAAATAGATTAAAAACCACGGGTGACATCACACATCCTTGTTAAGGCCTACTTTTACTGGGAAATAATTTCCCTCTTTCCTACATACTCTAACTTGAGCCTCACTATCCTCGTAAAAACTCTTCACTGCTTTCAGTAACCTACCTCCTACCACCATACACTTGCAACATCTGCCACATTGCCCCCTATCCACCCTGTCATACGCCTTTTCCAAATCCATAAAAGCCACAAAGACCTCTTTAGCCTTATCTAAATACTGTTCACTTATATGTTTCACTGTAAACCACTGGTCCACACACCCCCTACCTTTCCTAAAGCCTCCTTGTTCATCTGCTATCCTATTCTCCGTCTTACTCTTAATTCTTTCAATAATAACTCTACCATACACTTTACCAGGTATACTCAGCAGACTTATCCCCTATAATTTTTGCACTCTCTTTTGTCCCTTTGCCTTTATACAAAGGAACTATGCATGCTCTCTGCCAATCCCTAGGTACCTTACCCTCTTCCATACATTTATTAAATAATTGCACCAACCACTCAAAACTATATCCCCCATGCTTTTAAACATTCTATCTTTATCCCATCAATCCCGGCTGCCTTACCCCCTTTATTTTACCTACTGCCCTCACGAACTTCCCCCACACTCACCAACTCTGGTTCTTCCTCACTCCTACAAGATGTTATTCCTCCTTGTCCTATACACGAAATCACAGCTTCCCTATCTTCATCAACATTTAACAATTCCTCAAAATATTCCCTCCATCTTCCCAATACCTCTAATCTCCATTTAATAACTCTCCCTCTCCTATTTTTAACTGACAAATCCATTTGTTCTCTAGGCTTTCTTAACTTGTTAATCTCACTCTAAAACTTTTTCTTATTTTCAACAAAATTTGTTGATAACATCTCATCCACTCTCTCATTTGCTCTCTTTTTACATTGCTTCACCACTCTCGTAACCTCTCTCTTTTTCTCCATATACTCTTCCTCCTTGCATCACTTCTACTTTGTAAAAACTTGTCATATGCTAACTTTTTCTCCCTTACTACTCTCTTTACATCATCATTCCACCAATCGCTCCTCTTCCCTCCCGCACCCACTTTCCTGTAACCACAAACTTCTGCTGAACACTCTAACACTACATTTTTAAACCTACCCCATACCTCTTCGACCCCATTGCCTATGCTCTCATTAGCCCATCTATCCTCCAATAGCTGTTTATATCTTACCCTAACTGCCTCCTCTTTTTAGTTTATAAACCTTCACCTCTCTCTTCCCTGATGCTTCTATTCTCCTTGTATTCCATCTACCTTTTACTCTCAGTGTAGCTACAACTAGAAAGTGATCTGATATATCTGTGGCCCCTCTATAAACATGTACATCCTGAAGTCTACTCAACAGTCTTTTATCTACCAATACATAATCCAACAAACTACTGTCATTTCGCCCTACATCATATCTTGTATACTTATTTATCCTCTTTTTCTTAAAATATGTATTACCTATAACTAAACCCCTTTCTATACAAAGTTCAATCAAAGGGCTCCCATTATCATTTACACCTGGCACCCCAAACTTACCTACCACACCCTCTCTAAAAGTTTCTCCTACTTTAGCATTCAGGTCCCCTACCACAATTACTCTCTCACTTGGTTTTATTAACTTGCCTTTCTCTTAAAAATATCAGAGATAGTGCCATGACCCTTTGCAGGTTGCAAGTGCCATCCAACCACCACCATCTGGTGGTGGTTGTGGTGTATTCATGAGGAAACAACAGTATCTCCTGACACAAAAGTTATTGATATACAGTAATTTTTTTTCTTTTTTTTCCACAGATAAACATTCAACATTACTATCCCTCCTTTTGTTCTTACTCATCCATATACAGTACTCAATTTAACTCCATTATTTCCTTTCCATTTGAAATATCATATTATTATTATTATAATAAAAAAGAAGCGCTAAACCGCAAGGACTATACAGTTGAAATATCATAACCACATTAAATGTTTTCAGTTTATGACAATACCTGTACTGTACATCCAATTTCCTGTCTTTCATAACATCTAAAAAGAAGCTATGTCTACTGTACATTACATTAATGCACATCCAACGACTCAAAGCTAAGAGAACCTTTATTGCTCTAGTCTTGATAACTTTTTCTGTGTTTTGGTTAAATAAGTACAATTCGAAAATTAATTGAGGTTTAATATCTGTGTTAATTACAGAAAAATTAATGCTCCAATTAATATTTTACTGAGTAATTTGCATATATCTCATAAACCTGTCAGAATTTATGCTTAATATACATAAGTTTTATAAAGACTTGTTCTTATTTTATAGATAACTATATGTGCGAAATTCTTTCAAATTACTGTACTAATAATGTTGGTCCTGCAGGAGTCGAACAATCGTGGGCACCTGCCCAAGTACAGCATTTTGGTTTGTGGCAGTCAGCTGAAGGTCAATATAATGATTATTCTCAGTCAATCCCTGGTGACAAATGATGGTCGAGTCATTATAGAAGGCTGGGCTGTTTTGAAGAGAATGATCATTTTGGAGAATCTGATTATTTTGAAAGAGACGAGTGCTTTGATTATTATTTTGAATGACAGTGTTTTGTGCCAGAGATGGGTCACTGGAAAGCATATCCGTTGTTCCAATAAGTTGATTGTTAAGAAACGAGTTGCTTGCAAATGTGGAAGCAATAACTGGTGTTAATGACTGGACTGAAGAACACGCAGTGGAAGCGACTGAATGAAGAACAGAAGGTTCTACTGATGGCTGATAAGATAAAACATGTGGCTGTGGCACTTCAGGGAAAATATTAACTAAAGGAATAAAACAGGTCTTGTCTATGCTCTTTGCTTTCTTGGAAGATTGTAATTCATGCTTTTTATTTTTCTTGATTTGGGTTACTGGCCTGAGTTTTGCTTTATCTGTGGGTAGTGCACCAGGTGGAGGTAGAGGGGCAGTCTCTGGAAGGTTGAGCTTGCGGCGCTGTGCAACACCCATATAAACTGTCTTATGGACTTTTTTTACATGTTCTGATATACTTCCCGGACCACTAAAGCCTTTACTACAATATGGGCACTGGAATGGCGTCTCTCCAGTATGCTTTCTCTTGTGGTATGTAAGATGAGAAGCAACCTTGAAAGCTTTATCACAAATATTACACACATGTTTTCTAATGTCTTCATGAACAACATTTTTATGAGTTCTAAGGTCACTTTTGCTGCAGAATCCTTTCCCACACATTGGACAGATGTGCTTCCGAACTTCGTCTCCTCCATGCATTCGTCGCTTGTGATTCACCATATCATTAAGTCGATAAAAGACCATTTTGCAATCTGAACATGGATATTCAGTATCTTTGGTATGCACAGCACTTAAATGAATTTTCATATCTCTTGAATCCCCAAATGGCTTTCTGCAAATTGGACAGGGAATTTCATTACTCCTGACCTTTAAATGAACACGTTCCACATGTTTACGCAGCTCACTTGGACAGAGAAATCTCTTTTTACACATGTCACACTGCAATTTTCTAACTTCCATTCCCTGATGAACTCTTCTGTGGTGACTCCTCATGTTAGTTTTTTTGTTGAACACTTCAGCACAGACAGGACACTTGAAATTATATACCTTATCATGGATTGTCTCTCTATGCAATTTTAAAGTTGCAGAACTTGAAAATGATTTATTACATACAGTGCATAGGTGTTCCTCTTGGAGAATGCCAATGTGAACCACGAGACAATGTTGGCGTAATTTGGTGAAAGCATCAAAGATGCCGTCACAGTTAGGGCATGGGTAGTGGACTTCTTCCTGGTGGGCCTCAGCCAGATGAGTTGCAATATCCTGTAACATTCAGCACTGTTAGTCTTGAAGTTTTCCCACTGTAATCTCAATGGATTCATTATGTATTCTATGTCTTATTCACTTATATTTGCTTTCATTTCATGTAGTGTTTGCATGAATGGTGATGTAGTTGGAAGGTAATCCTGAATTCTGATGTCTTTACAGTTCTAGAAAGATGGCATTTTTGTGAATCTTGGTTCATGTCTTCTTTGGGTCACCTTGCCTTATTTCTAACTCACTGGCTGTCTCCTGCCAAGGCAGGGTGACCCCAAGAGAACACATTCACAATCATATATTCAATTGCCATCTTGCCAGAAGTGTGCTGACATCAAAATTCAGATTACCAACTGCAACATTCCCGCCCCTCCAGAATGCAGGTACAGTGGACCCCCGACTTACGATATTAATTCGTTCCAGAAGGCTGTTCGGGTGCCGTTACCAAACGAATTTGCTCCCACAAGGAATATTGTAAATTAGATTAGTCCGTTTCGGACCCCCAAAAATACACTTACAAAAGCACTTACAAAAATACACTTACGTAATTGTTCGAGTTGGGAGCTGATCGTAAGTTGGGGTCCAATGTACTTCCCTTCCCACCTCCAGAACTCAGTCCAGCTAACTGGTTTTCCTGAATTCCTTCATAAATGCTACTGTGCTCAGAATCCAGCATATTTACTGAAAACCACTTGTCTCCATTCACTCCTCACACATTCACACAATTCTGCTGAGCATTCAAGCTTCTAAGACTCAAAACCTCATTTACCCCACTCTCTTCAGCTGTTCCTGGGATGACCCCCTACCTTCCACATGAAAATTTATACACCCTCTTCATCATCATGTGTCTCTCCATCCTTTCTACATGCCAAAACCACCTCAAGAACCCCTCCTTGACTCTCTGAATTAAACAGTTAAGTGTCCCCACATTGCCTTTAATTTCTAGCCTCCAAATTCTTGACATGATATTTGTAACTGTGCAATTGTAGTTTCACACGCCTGATAACAATGAAAGGAGGATGACCAGGAACCCAATTGCATTTTAATGGAAAAAATTTGCTATCCTTAGACCAACATTGTTGTCAGTGAATTCCAAATTTTTGAGATAGTGGAAAAACAATTCGAGGAAGACCCCCGTGGAAGACTGACAGATTTTGAAAAGCTGATTCAGTGGTCGAGTCTGTGTGTTCATTGCCTTCAACACAAGTGTGTCCAGTGATCCAGCAAAATAACACATTTTTTGTGCTTGCTAGAAATGCAACTGACCACTGCTGTATACAGAGAACAGGTGCACAATGTAACCTGGGAGTCAAATTTCTGGATAGCTTTGAAGTGTAAAACAAGAGGTTGACCAAGTTGCATTGTGTATGAAAGTGATGGGTATTGCATATAAATGTGCTCTGAAAATGCTGGTTGACACAATTTCCTGGAACTGCTCCTTCTGAAAAAATAGCCAGCTCATCCTGATGGAGAATTCCTTGACAATTTCCCTCTTCACTCATGGTGAACATTATTGTTGCTGTAGGTTATACTGGTAGGACTCGCAAGTTATCAACTTCAAAGAGACCTTGTCAAAAAACCCTGTGATCAACCATGCCTCACTAGTCCAGTATAGATAATAAATGATTATACAAAATAAAAACTAAACCTGCATTATGAATAAAGTGTAATTATTCTGCTTATTTATTTATTTACTTCAGATAGTAATTACTTTTCACAATTAGACAATTGGTCACCCTACCTCAATAGGGAATGGCTGATGTATTAAAAAAAATTAGGAAATGAATAGAAATTTTAATAAATTAGTTAAAGCCTCTTTCTGGGTAGGAAGCAGCTGTATTGTAGGTGAAATAAAAAAATACAATTTCTCTGATCAACTGCTTTCACTACATACATATAAAATCCCAAACTATTAATGTACAGGAGTTCCCTGCTTTAGAGCACTTAGCTTTACAGCATTTCACTAATACAGTGGTTTTCAATTATACCCATTCTTCATTTATTTAGACTTCCTACAGTCAATATATTTACCATTCACTACATGCTGAGGACGAAAATTTTCAACAATACTTTCAACATGTCTGCCGTCTTCCACTGAAGCAGGGCGACCCAAAAAAAGAAACTTTCACCATCATTCACACACAATCACTGTTTTTGCAGAGGTCCTCAGGTATGACAGTTTGGATGTCACTTCAAACAGCCAATATCCCAAACCCCTCCTTTAAAGTGCAAGTATTGTACTTCCCACCTCCAAGACTCAAGTCCAGCTAACCAGTTTCCCTGAATCCCTTCACAAGATATTACCCTGCTCACACTCCAACAGCTCCCCAGGTCCCAAAAACCATTTGTCTACATTCACTCGTAACATGGTAACACATGCCTGCTACATGTCCAAGCCCCTTGCACACCAAACCTCTTTTTACCCCCTCCTTCCATCCTTTCCTAGACAACCCCTACCCCTCCCATCCACTACAGATTTATACACCATCCAAGTTTTCCCATTTTGTGTGTACTGTATATGCATTTTTACACCTAGCTCTATTGCTCACATAATATGTGACAGTGTAAACATTAGCAGGCTTTTACATGCATTTTAAATTAAAAAAAGAAAAAAAAGCTGTTTCACTTTACAGCAGTAGCCTGGAACCTAGCCTGCTGTATAAGTGGAGCCCTCCTGTAATTATTTTCACATATTGCTCCTGTGGTGTTTGGAATAGCACAGTCACTAAAAGGCATAAAAATAGGGTAGCCAGCTACCTGAATAACATTCAACACCTTATTACCTAGGGAAGCAGGAATCCTTAGTAAATGCCGAAGAGTGAAGATGCACTTTTTATATGTAACTTAAACTGGTAAAAATATTATATATAATTCATGATAAATTTATCCAAGCTTAATTTTTTTAAATAAAAAAGCCATCACTAGGCAGGACAAGCCAAAAGAATAAAACTTTAAAAAAATTTTTTTCTTTTTCATCAAACTGGCCATATCCCACCAAGGCAGGGTGACCTAAAAAGAAAAACAAGTTTCTTTTTAAATTTAGTAATGTATACAGGAGAAGGCGATACTAGCCCCTTGCTCCTAGCATTTTAGTTGCCTCCTACGACGCACATGGTTTACGGAGGAAGAGTTCCATTCCATTTTCCCATGGAGTAAAAAACATATCTATAGAAATTTTAAGGAAACCATTGCTGTATCTGGAAACAATGAAGGAACAAAATTTGAGTAACTTAAAAATTTCTTTATGAGCCTTAATGTAGTTATAGTTGCAGTCCTCTAAAGCATCTTACTGAGCACTGTTTCTGTAAATACTCTTTACAATCATTACAATAAGGTTTACAATTAAAAAATTACTTATTACAAAGTTGGTGTTATGTATTTTCATTTTTTTTTTTTTAGACAGACAATATTTCATACAATAAAAATTGTAAAAATACAGCACATGTTTTTACACATGTCAATAAAAAAATGATCATTATTCTTGTCTACAGCTTAACCATATATCTATCTCCTTCAATCTTAATAGATATAAAAATGATCATAATTATCCTAAAAAGTATATTGAACAAAAATTCAATAAGAAATACTTATGACTGAGATCATACCACAGCTTAAATTTACTGTACACTATTTTTTAACATCAATTAAAAATATAAAAATAAATTTTTAAAATATATATTCCATATGCACACTATTCTATGGCATTCTCAAAATAATTATCACTTATAATTTGGCAAGGATAATTTTTGATACAATAAAGAAATATAATAAATAAGATAAAAACTTTGTACTATTCGGAGAAGCGGGATATACTGTACAAAATATGATGCATTGAAATATGAATCAAAAATTATAATATACTAGCAATGCCATTTAAAGAAACATTAATAGCTTTCTTAAATCTTTTCTTCATAATGTTTTTGGATGTCTGTTTACAAATATAGATCTACCATAGGCCCTTCATGGGCTTGGCCCTGTATTTTACTGGTAGTGCAGGTCATGCAACAAACGAACAACCATAGGTACTGGAGATTGTTGTGTTGGGGTTTGTTCTACTGCTTGAAACTGGAAATTAGCATATGGATTATGGTGGTCCATGAGCCCCTGGTGTTGAATCATTGGTGGATTGGTCTGGGTTGGAGGCAGCATGTTTGTAGTGTGGTGAGCAGGAGTGAAAGTTGCCACTCCTGAAGCAGGAATGGTGCAGGCCATTGGCTGAGAGTAAGTTGGATGAACCATGTTCATAGGAGTAGTCATATTTTTTAGTTTGGGTTTTGCTTCACGTGCTGGCAACATGCCTGGAGGTGGAGGTGGGGCACTTTCAGGAAGATTCAATTTGCGCCTCTGGTTTGTACCAATGTACACTGTCTTGTGAACTTTCTTGACATGGTCTGATATGTGACTGGGTCCATGGAAACATTTACCACAGTGAGGACATTCATAGGGTGTTTCACCTGTGTGCTTTCTACGGTGATATTTTAAATGTGAACAAACTTTAAAAGCCTGACCACATATATCACAAACATACTTTCGAATATTTTCGTGGACTACCCTAATGTGAGTCTTGAGATCACTTGGACTACAAAAACCTTTACTACATACTTCGCACACATTTTTCCTTCCTTCTGGTCCACCGTGCATACGCCGTCTATGCGTCACCATGTTGGTAAGACTATGAAACACCATTTTGCATTCTGGACAAGGGTGTTGCACTTCCTTGGTATGCACAGCATTGATATGAATTCGCATGGCTCGTGAATCAGAAAAAGGTTTACCACAAACTTCACACATGACTTCATTCTTTCTCACCTTTAAATGCACCCGTTCTACATGTTTCCTCAGGTCACTTGGGCAGATGAAACCTTTGTTACATATATCACACAACAACTTACGAGCTTCGTCTCCTTGATGCACACGACGAAAATGATTTTGCATGTTCCCTTTTTGATTAAAGATTTCTTTGCATTCTGGACATTCATATACTTGGGCTTTTTCGTGTATAGTGTCTACATGAACTTTAAGGCCAGTTAAACTTGAAAACTTTTTATTACATATTTTGCACATAAACTGTTCTCTCTCCACACCCATATGAATCACAAGACAGTGTTGGCGCAGTTGCATGAAAGTGTCAAAAACTTCGTCACATTCTGTGCACGGATAATGGATCTCCTCTTGGTGTGCTTCAGCAAGATGGGTCTTGATGTCCTGAAATTTGGCTAAGGATTAGTGGTCAGAGCTTCTCCGTGAATGTTCACCACCAGGCTGCTAACATAATTTGCAACTATTAAAATAGTTTTTGATGAATGCATCCCATTCAAAAAAGAAATGCCTCAAAATTGGTAATTACAGAATATATTAAATTACACAGCTGCAATACTATATTAATATTGTACTAGAATCAGCTGCAAAATTATATCCACACTACTAGAATCAGCTGCAATACTACATTTATATTGTACTAGAATCATTAAGCACAACAGTAATGTACAATATTCTGTAACATAAAACACTGAACAGAATAATTTTTAATATAATTTTCCAACCTTCTATTGTGCTAAATGGTAAAATAGTTCATTGAAAGTTATCTATATAAGGACTCGTGCATGAAAAATATAAAATGAGCATTGTTCTCTTCCTTTTACTCAACACTGATGTCTATTACAGTGAAAGCAAGACAACTGCATGTATTTGCTGATCAGTTGGAATCGCCTCTCTCTCAAATCTTACCAACTCGTAATACAGGGTAAATGGCTCTCTTTGCGGAAGAAGGCATATGTAGTCCCAATTCATTAAAAGAAAACTTGAGCAATGGTCAACAATTACAGGACTGGTTTTACTGACTTAAGTATAACTGGTAAGATGAATACGGTTATCTTGTAAATTAATGACTTTTTTGATATCACCTATTACAGGTCTCTCCTGTACTAGGACTAATTTTAATGCCTTGAACATTGTAAAGACATTCCTAGGTAAACTGTATTCCTGATAATCACCAATTTTTTTTAATTTTCACTGTTGAATTTTGAGTAATGGAGGTGGGAAGTATAGTGCCTGCATTCTAAAGGAGGGGTGGAGATATTTGCTGTTTGGAGGAACATCTGAACTATCACCTCTGGCAAGACAGCGATAGTGTCAATGATGGTGAAACTGCTTCTTTTTTAGGTCACCCTGCCTCAGTGGGAGGCAGCCAGTGTTAAAAAAAAATACAGTCACACCTCAACTTCCCACACCTCAAAAAAAAAAAAAAAATTCTTCTCATTCAAGAAATGGTGACATATAAAATTTTCTCCAAACAGAGAAAATTAAGCTCTGATAACATTTATGCAATTTACATATTGGGAATTACAAGTGAAATTGACAAACATGAATAAATATACAAAGTATTTTCTAATATTTACCTTTCTCTTGAAAACCGATTCACAAAAAGGGCATGGGAAGAGGCGATGAGTTGACAGATGTGTCAGGTACTTCTTGGCATGAACAACCTGCAAAGCAGCAATACTGTTGGAAGATACAGTGTAAATTCATTATTCACACTGGTTACTTTCTAGGAAACTGCACTACCAGTCACTTCCTTGACTTATGAAAAAAACAGGAATGTGTTCCTCTCACACCTACAAAAAAAAAAGTTTTTTACTATTATAACTCTTCAAAGGAAGGAGGGGTGCTAATGTTGCAGTTTTTTAACTGTAGTGGAAGCGCACCTCTGGCAAGACAGTGATGGAGTGAATGATGGTGAAAGTTTTTCTTTTTCGGGCCACCCTACCTTGGTGGGAAACGGCCGATGTGTTAATAAAAGTAATAAAAATTATTTGAAACGTAATACTTTTTCTACCTAATATTGCTAAAATGCATGCTCTGCAAATTACCTGAACTCTAGTGAGGTTCAGGCAGTTAAGAGAGAGTATGTTGCTATAAAATGGTTACATTATTATTATTTTTTTATTAACACACTGGCCGATTCCCACCAAGGCAGGGTGGCCCAAAAAAAGAAAAACTTTCACCATCATTCACTCCATCACTGTCTTGCCAGAAGGGTGCTTTACACTACAGTTTTTAAATTGCAACATTAACACCCCTCCTTCAGAGTGCAGGCACTGTACTTCCCATCTCCAGGACTCAAGTCCGGCATTATTATTATTATAATAAAAAAGAAGCGCTAAACCAAATAAAATGGTTACAGTAATGCTGTACGTACAGTTAGGATGATGATTCTTAACACCCTGAAGTAGAGAAGGTGGCTCTGACCTTACTGGGCTGAGGTTTATGGTTGGGGTTAGCAATGCAATGATCAAGGTTGGGGATCTTAGAATGTTGATGCAGCTTTATTAGATGATTGTTGCAATGGAGTACTGAGGTATTCTGTCATACACCACTGGCTTGTTTTACCCTGCAGTTTTTTATACAGTTCACTGCATATTCTACAACAGTTAAATCATCCAGGACTAAATGTGCACTCATTGTCATGCTGACCTTCCTTCTCACACACCATTTTAGAGCATGATTGGCTTTTTCCTTAATAATGCCATTAAGTGGAACACCTTTCTTTGTTTGCTTTTCAATACACATTTAGTAAACTTTCTGTTTTATTTAGCTGTAATGACCTATTCCTCATTCGTTTCACTATGTCACATTGAGGATTACTCATTGTACAAGCCTTTAGATTCAGGTCATTGTCTCAAATGGAACAAATTGTAAGTTCTCTAACATCAAGCACTTGTGCAGTCTCCATGACATGTGCACCACCCTTCAGCATCTCAATTACCTTTTAATTCTTTAAAATAGGCATAGTAACTCACATCTACACTGACAAACAAGAGGATTTGGGACCCAATTAAAAGCTTACAGCCACTAAGCCAGAGTATGAACATGTGTGAAATGCTACTATCTTTTATACTACTGTTGTTTTAAACAACTAACTTGTTTGTAAACTAAAAACCAGGAATGCAACTAATCTGCGAGTTGAGGCTCTCCCGTAGTGTTTTTCATTTTCTTACGTTCAATCTGACTAATGAGACTAACCCTAGTTTTGTCATCAATTTAATGTTATGGTATTCATGTATTTTGCATTACTGGCATCTTCTAGTAACATGATACTTCAAATACAGAATCACACCTGTTTTCTGAACTACTGCAAACAAGGATATTGACATTCTTTAAACTTAAAAGAGCCAAAAACAGGGCAATGTAACTTAAATCTTAGAACTGCTAATGTAATGTTTTCTTTGATTTTTCTTCATAAAATGTAAGTTAAACACTGGCATTTGAGCTAAACTCACACCTCACATTTTAGAAAAATACCTTTTTACAGGCAGGACATTCCTTGGTAGGTGCACCAGGGGGAATATAGTCATCTTCTTCCTTATCTTTTTTCCTAGGTCGCCCACGACCTCGTTTTCTAGGACGACCATCAACACCAACATCGCCTCCTTCATTAGCTGTATCTATCTGTTAAATATTTTCAAAATACAGTAATCGTATTTCTCAATGAATAATAAAAAGTAAAAAAACTGGTAGTTCCTATAGAATGCATGGTATTCATGTGTTATAATTCTGAAGACTAGACTGATGACAAAACTCATCCAAAGTTATTTTAAAATCCGTTATATTCCCCCTTTGTAATGTCATGATTACGACCAGATCTAGTTCATTACCTTTGTAACTTGCTCAGCTATCAAAACTTTGGAGTCCAGTCCCTGGACCAATTATGTACCTCTGTAATCTTTTGACTACCGCCCACAGGATGGGCATGGGGTGCATAATAAACATTTTTTTTTTTTTTTTTTTTTATCACACCGGCCGATTCCCACCAAGGCAGGGTGGCCCGAAAAAGAAAAACTTTCACCATCATTCACTCCATCACTGTCTTGCCAGAAGGGTGCTTTACACTACAGTTTTTAAACTGCAACATTAACACCCCTCCTTCAGAGTGCAGGCACTGTACTTCCCATCTCCAGGACTCAAGTCCGGCCTGCCGGTTTCCCTGAATCCCTTCATAAATGTTACTTTGCTCACACTCCAACAGCACGTCAAGTATTAAAAACCATTTGTCTCCATTCACTCCTATCAAACACGCTCACGCATGCCTGCTGGAAGTCCAAGCCCCTCGCACACAAAACCTCCTTTACCCCCTCCCTCCAACCCTTCCTAGGCCGACCCCTACCCCGCCTTCCTTCCACTACAGACTGATACACTCTTGAAGTCATTCTGTTTCGCTCCATTCTCTCTACATGTCCGAACCACCTCAACAACCCTTCCTCAGCCCTCTGGACAACAGTTTTGGTAATCCCGCACCTCCTCCTAACTTCCAAACTACGAATTCTCTGCATTATATTCACACCACACATTGCCCTCAGACATGACATCTCCACTGCCTCCAGCCTTCTCCTCGCTGCAACATTCATCACCCACGCTTCACACCCATATAAGAGCGTTGGTAAAACTATACTCTCATACATTCCCCTCTTTGCCTCCAAGGACAAAGTTCTTTGTCTCCACAGACTCCTAAGTGCACCACTCACTCTTTTTCCCTCATCAATTCTATGATTCACCTCATCTTTCATAGACCCATCTGCTGACACGTCCACTCCCAAATATCTGAATACGTTCACCTCCTCCATACTCTCTCCCTCCAATCTGATATTCAATCTTTCATCACCTAATCTTTTTGTTATCCTCATAACCTTACTCTTTCCTGTATTCACCTTTAATTTTCTTCTTTTGCACACCCTACCAAATTCATCCACCAATCTCTGCAACTTCTCTTCAGAATCTCCCAAGAGCACAGTGTCATCAGCAAAGAGCAGCTGTGACAACTCCCACTTTGTGTGTGATTCTTTATCTTTTAACTCCACGCCTCTTGCCAAGACCCTCGCATTTACTTCTCTTACAACCCCATCTATAAATATATTAAACAACCACGGTGACATCACACATCCTTGTCTAAGGCCTACTTTTACTGGGAAAAAATTTCCCTCTTTCCTACATACTCTAACTTGAGCCTCACTATCCTCGTAAAAACTCTTCACTGCTTTCAGTAACCTACCTCCTACACCATACACTTGCAACATCTGCCACATTGCCCCCTATCCACCCTGTCATACGCCTTTTCCAAATCCATAAATGCCACAAAGACCTCTTTAGCCTTATCTAAATACTGTTCACTTATATGTTTCACTGTAAACACCTGGTCCACACACCCCCTACCTTTCCTAAAGCCTCCTTGTTCATCTGCTATCCTATTCTCCGTCTTACTCTTAATTCTTTCAATTATAACTCTACCATACACTTTACCAGGTACACTCAACAGACTTATCCCCCTATAATTTTTGCACTCTCTTTTATCCCCTTTGCCTTTATACAAAGGAACTATGCATGCTCTCTGCCAATCCCTAGGTACCTTACCTTCTTCCATACATTTATTAAATAATTGCACCAACCACTCCAAAACTATATCCCCACCTGCTTTTAACATTTCTATCTTTATCCCATCAATCCCGGCTGCCTTACCCCCTTTCATTTTACCTACTGCCTCACGAACTTCCCCCCACTCACAAACTGGCTCTTCCTCACTCCTACAAGATGTTATTCCTCCTTGCCCTATACACGAAATCACAGCTTCCCTATCTTCATCAACATTTAACAATTCCTCAAAATATTCCTTCCATCTTCCCAATACCTCTAACTCTCCATTTAATAACTCTCCTCTCCTATTTTTAACTGACAAATCCATTTGTTCTCTAGGCTTTCTTAACTTGTTAATCTCACTCCAAAACTTTTTCTTATTTTCAACAAAATTTGTTGATAACATCTCACCCACTCTCTCATTTGCTCTCTTTTTACATTGCTTCACCACTCTCTTAACTTCTCTCTTTTTCTCCATATACTCTTCCCTCCTTGCATCACTTCTACTTTGTAAAAACTTCTCATATGCTAACTTTTTCTCCCTTACTACTCTCTTTACATCATCATTCCACCAATCGCTCCTCTTCCCTCCTGCACCCACTTTCCTGTAACCACAAACTTCTGCTGAACACTCTAACACTACATTTTTAAACCTACCCATACCTCTTCGACCCCATTGCCTATGCTCTCATTAGCCCATCTATCCTCCAATAGCTGTTTATATCTTACCCTAACTGCCTCCTCTTTTAGTTTATAAACCTTCACCTCTCTCTTCCCTGATGCTTCTATTCTCCTTGTATCCCATCTACCTTTTACTCTCAGTGTAGCTACAACTAGAAAGTGATCTGATATATCTGTGGCCCCTCTATAAACATGTACATCCTGAAGTTACTCAACAGTCTTTTATCTACCAATACATAATCCAACAAACTACTGTCATTTCGCCCTACATCATATCGTGTATACTTATTTATCCTCTTTTTCTTAAAATATGTATTACCTATAACTAAACCCCTTTCTATACAAAGTTCAATCAAAGGGCTCCCATTATCATTTACACCTGGCACCCCAAACTTACCTACCACACCCTCTCTAAAAGTTTCTCCTACTTTAGCATTCAAGTCCCCTACCACAATTACTCTCTCACTTGGTTCAAAGGCTCCTATACATTCACTTAACATCTCCCAAAATCTCTCTCTCTCCTCTGCATTCCTCTCTTCTCCAGGTGCATACACGCTTATTATGACCCACTTCTCGCATCCAACCTTTACTTTAATCCACATAATTCTTGAATTTACACATTCATATTCTCTTTTCTCCTTCCATAACTGATCATTTAACATTACTGCTACCCCTTCCTTTGCTCTAACTCTCTCAGATACTCCAGATTTAATCCCCTTTATTTCCCCCCACTGAAACTCTCCTACCCCCTTCAGCTTTGTTTCGCTTAGGGCCAGGACATCCAACTTCTTTTCATTCATAACATCAGCAATCATCTGTTTCTTGTCATCCGCACTACATCCACGCACATTTAAGCAACCCAGTTTTATAAAGTTTTTCTTCTTCTCTTTTTTAGTAATTGTATACAGGAGAAGGGTTACTAGCCCATTGCTCCGGCATTTTAGTCGCCTCATACGACACGCATGGCTTACGGAGGAAAGATTTTTTTCCACTTCCCATGGACAATAGAAGAAATAAAAAAGAACAAGAGCTATTTAGAAAAAGGAGAAAAACCTAGATGTATGTATATATATATATGCATGTGCGTGTCTGTGAAGTGTGACCAAAGTGTAAGTAGGAGTAGCAAGATATCCCTGTTATCTTAGCGTGTTTATGAGACAGAAAAAGAAACCAGCAATCCTACCATCATGCAAAACAGTTACAGGTTTTTGTTTCACAGTCATCTGGCAGGACGGTAGTACTTCCCTGGGTGGTTGCTGTCTACCAACCTACTACCTATAATAAACATATTAAACTAAAAACTGTAATTCCCAATATTCATATCCACTGTAGCCCATAATAAAAATCCATCCAACTACTACATTTTAGTCATGCAGGTGAGGAAGCAGGGGGACACACAGGGCACTAGGTTTTGAATCATTAGTACAAGTACTTAGCAAAGTAGCTAAGCCAGCAGCAGGGTCAGTACTGCAGAGTGGGATGGATTTACTGCAATACTTAACAGATGTTAGTCCCCAGCTTTGCTCTTTTACTTTCTTTTAACTTGGAATAACCTCATTAACATTGCCATCATTAGTAACACTACCTGCAATACAGTAATCATTCATACACACTACCTTAATTTTAGTAGTCAGTTTGACTTTGCGTGGCCGGCCTCCTTTACGTTTTGTTTTTCTTGTTTTTTTCTTGCGCTTGGCACCAGTTGCTGTGCAATCTGGGTCATCATCATCGTTGTCTATCACTTCCGATTCATTGGACTCTTCCCATTCCACATCTACCTCTAACTGTAAGGAAATTACTGATTTAATTTTTTAAATGGAGTATTTTGTACAAATCACTACAGTGGTATATTCATTACTTATTTAATGTTATAAAAGCATAAGAACACTATATACATAGCTTATACTTTTTTTTTAATTATGAAATTTCAAGCCAAAATTTACACTTACTGTGGGCCTTTCAATTTCTTTTTTGGCATGTGGTTGTCGATGAGCAATGGTTGCCTCATACTGCTGTACCAACTCCATTTTGGTATCAGCCAATTCAATTTCAAGTCCATCAACTTGGTCTACAAGGCCATAGCAACGACGGCACAAAACATCACTGTGAGCCTTGACTACAGTTAATCCCACTAAACGACCCAACATTGCTGACAACTTCCGCTGGCTTACGGTCATTGTCGCTTTGTAGAGATCAACATATTCATGGGGAGAGTCTTGCGTAGGGAGGCCCTTGTCACACACCAGACACCAGCGGGACTGTTCCACATTGCTGTGTCCTGCTGTTACTCCATCTACCACTTCACCACTGCCTGCCTCTATTGTTAAAGACTCTTGCAGTTCCACTCTCTTAACATCTACTGCTGCCTCCTCCAAAACTCCCACTACTAAAGAAGGCCCTGGGTCTCCATTAGAATCTATGATGCCTACAGCTACCTCCATTTGCTGCTGCTGTTGTTGCTGCTGCTGCTGCTGTTGTTGCTGCTGCTGTTGTTGTTGCTGCTGCTGCTGTTGCTGCTGCTGCTGCTGCTGCTGCTGCTGCTGCTGCTGCTGCTGCTGCTGTTGTTGTTGTTGTTGCTGTTGTTGCTGTTGTTGTTGTTGTTGTTGTTGTTGCTGCTGCTGCTGTTGTTGCTGTTGCTGAGCAACTTGTTGGTGTTCCACTTGTTGCTGGGCTGCTTGCTGTTGATGCTGTTGATGATGTACAAGTTGCTGCTGATGCACACTATGATGCATGGTAATCTGCTGTGTGCCAGCCATCTGCGTTGTGATTGTGGCCATGCTTGTGCCCATATGCCCAGGGCGAGAGCCAACCACCATGGGAAGACTGGCCTCCGGCATTAGGATTCTAGTGAGAGGTGGTGGTTGCTGTGAGACTTGCTGAGCCTCTGACATTAGGATTCTGGCGAGAGGTGGTGCAGGTGCTACCTGCTGAGGCTCTGACATCAGGATTCTTGTGAGGGGAGGTGGTGGTGCTACTTGTTGAGCCACCTGCTGAGCTGCCTGCTGAGCTGCTGCTTGTTGCACTGCTTGCTGATTGGTTGCATGATGATTTGCCATGGGATGGCCACTCATGTTCATGGCAAACATCCTTCTTGGATCTTCAAAATCCATATTTAAAATATTTTGTCTTCGCTTGAACCTGGAATAAAACCTTATCTTATTTTTTTTTTTTTATTATTATCACACCGGCCGATTCCCACCAAGGCAGGGTGGCCCGAAAAAGAAAAACTTTCACCATCATTCACTCCATCACTGTCTTGCCAGAAGGGTGCTTTACACTACAGTTTTTAAACTGCAACATTAACACCCCTCCTTATCTTATTATTATTTAAAAACTTATATTCACACTCCTCTGAAGGAAGGGTGTGACTATAAGTGTTAGAAACTGCAACATTCACAGTTATAAACTGCAACATTCACACCCCTCTGAAGGAGGGGTGTGAATGTTGCAGTTTTATAACTAGTGTAAGCACGTCTCTGATAAGACAGTGATGGAGTGAATGATTAAGTTTTTCTTTTTTAAACCACCCTGCCTTGGTGGGAAATGGCCAATGTGTTAATAATACACCTATTTTCAGAAAATATGCCCAACCCATACAAGTCATAAAGTGTGACAAGGATGAGAGGGTTTTCTGAAAGGAAAGGGAAAATGAGTGTGCCCAGGCACTAATAAACAGACTGGAAATGAAGTCTACATGCTCTTTGATAAATAGTACAGACAATCGAAGTTGTTTGTCAACAGAACCTGATAAGTTGTACAGAGTGGCTCTAAGAGTCCCTCCACATTATATCTGTTTGTGATACTTGTAGAGTTAATATGCAGTTCTTGCTAGAACAGTTTTCCTAAATGTGATACTTACAAAAAGAAGTCAATCAATAACCCAACTGTGGTTCAATAAGAGACTGCTTGTTATCCTTTAATCTGGATTGATGTTGCCATCAATTCCAAATGCAAAATAATAACCTATTGAGTTTACAACTTCAACAATTAAGGACTGGAGCTACATCAGAATACTTACTGCTAATTTTCACAAATTCTTCCACACTGCATTCATAGGTGTGGTGGCATTTAACATAAGCACATCAACAAGCAAGCCTGGCTGCTCATATGATTGCCGGGCATGTGCTCTAACTGTTTTAAGTCTAAATAGCATTAATCACTCTGAAGTAGAGGCATATAGCTAGGATTAGATGTACCAGACCAAGAGTGAGGTGGGAAGGTTGGAAATGGCATCACAGGAGGCAAGGCTCACTAGCAGGCTAATGCTAGGCAGGTCCATCTAAAATTTGACCCTTCTCACACATAAAAACATGCCAATAATTACTAGCATGCTTTTGTGTGTGAGAACATGCCAGTAACACTAGTATTTACATACACACTAATAAACTTTATTAATCTTCAATTATAACTGAGTAGTAATGAAGTTATAGACACTGTCCTCTGTACCAAGATAATGCAGTATTGCTGTGTCAGATGTATCTGGAGTTTACCTGGAGAGGGTTTTGGGGGTCAATGCCCCCATGGCTCGGTCTGAGACCAGGACTCATGGTGGATCAGGGTCTGATCAACCAGGCTGTTACTGCTGGCTGCACTCAAGCTGACGTACGAACCACAGCCCAGTTGGTCAGGAACTGGCTTTAGGTGCCTGTTCAATGCCTTCTTAAAGATATATTAATGATGTATATATAATACCAACAGGTAGATGGTTTATATAGGCACAGGTACACATAAGCACAATCATACATAGTGTAAATTACCTACTCCCCAAAGGATGGGTGTGGCAACACCTATTATAGTAAGCAATAAGAAAGTAATGTATATTAAATAAATCTAAATATATTACTGCACTGAATAACTTCTGTAATGCAAAGGTTAAATTCATCTAATTAGTACTGTAAGAAGCAGAATACAGCCTCTCCTCACTTAACGACGTAGTTCCGTTCCTAAGACCATGTCGGTAAACGAATTCGTCGCTAAACAAGGAGCAGACTATAATGGTAGTGGGTTTGTGTCAACCATCTTCGATATTATTTTAATGTCACCCTTGCATCATTTATAACATTTCTGGTATATTTTTAAATGTTTATCCAGTAGTGTGCTGTATATTGTAATAAACAGAATAGAGGCAATCAGCTCTAATATACATTATTTAGGTATGCATACTGGTCACTGAGCCCGTCGTAAGTCCGAGTCATCGGTAAACGAGCATGTCACCAAGTGGGGAGAGGCTGTATATTGTAAGCTTTATTTAGGAAACTGCTAACTTCCATAATAAGGTTGTCAGTATTGTGTAGTTTAAGTTTACATTCAAGTTTGGGAAAACAGAACCACAAAAGAAAAAATTAATTCTTAAAAAAGCTTAAGTGCAAAGTGGAATAGACATATGGCATTAAATTTTGGTAGTACGGTGCAGTATTATATTCTTTGTGTTTTTACATATTTTATGAGTACAGTACAGTGATACAGAACTCTTACTACAGAATATACAGACAAAAAATTTACCTTTTCAATGTGATCAATATATTGTTCAATTTGACATTTATCTGGCTAGCTGTTTTGAGTCCAAGCACATAACTGTCCAGTAAATCTTTACGTTTGATGGTCGTTATTTATCTATGTACTGCACTTTCCTGAGTTCACCGTTTACACTGTTGTAGTCTGCATGAAGAAAAAGAAGTTATGTCAGAAAAAAATTATAACAAGTACAGTGGTAACAAGTGTGCAATGGGAGTTTCAATAAAAATGTGACTTGCAGCAAGTATTGTGGCAATGGGAGTTATAATATAAATGTGACTTTCAGCAAATATAGTGGCAATGGGAGTTATAATATAAATGTGACTTTCAGCAAGTATAGTGGCAATGAGAGTTATAATATAAATGTGACTTTCAGCTAGTATAGTGGCAATGGGAGTTATAATATAAATGTGACTTTCAGCAAGTATAGTGGCAATGGGAATTTCAATAAAAATGTGACAGAGCACAACTCTTGAACATGGTAAAAAAAAAGACCTATAGCAAAAAGATACCTTCAATTACTCTATCACAATGTTCCACCTACAAGAGGCTCTATCAAGTGACAAAACATATTTTAGAAAATTTTTATTATTATCACACCGGCCGATTCCCACCAAGGCAGGGTGGCCCGAAAAAGAAAAACTTTCACCATCATTCACTCCATCACTGTCTTGCCAGAAGGGTGCTTTACACTACAGTTTTTAAACTGCAACATTAACACCCCTCCTTCAGAGTGCAGGCACTGTACTTCCCATCTCCAGGACTCAAGTCCGGCCTGCCGGTTTCCCTGAATCCCTTCATAAATGTTACTTTGCTCACACTCCAACAGCACGTCAAGTATTAAAAACCATTTGTCTCCATTCACTCCTATCAAACACACTCACGCATGCCTGCTGGAAGTCCAAGCCCCTCGCACACAAAACCTCCTTTACCCCCTCCCTCCAACCCTTCCTAGGCCGACCCCTACCCCGCCTTCCTTCCACTACAGACTGATACACTCTTGAAGTCATTCTGTTTCGCTCCATTCTCTCTACATGTCCGAACCACCTCAACAACCCTTCCTCAGCCCTCTGGACAACAGTTTTGGTAATCCCGCACCTCCTCCTAACTTCCAAACTACGAATTCTCTGCATTATATTCACACCACACATTGCCCTCAGACATGACATCTCCACTGCCTCCAGCCTTCTCCTCGCTGCAACATTCATCACCCACGCTTCACACCCATATAAGAGCGTTGGTAAAACTATACTCTCATACATCCCCTCTTTGCCTCCAAGGACAAAGTTCTTTGTCTCCACAGACTCCTAAGTGCACCACTCACTCTTTTTCCCTCATCAATTCTATGATTCACCTCATCTTTCATAGACCCATCCGCTGACACGTCCACTCCCAAATATCTGAATACGTTCACCTCCTCCATACTCTCTCCCTCCAATCTAATATTCAATCTTTCATCACCTAATCATTTTTGTTTTTCCTCATAACCTTACTCTTTCCTGTATTCACCTTTAATTTTCTTCTTTTGCACACCTACCAAATTCATCCACCAATCTCTGCAACTTCTCTTCAGAATCTCCCAAGAGCACAGTGTCATCAGCAAAGAGCAGCTGTGACAACTCCCACTTTGTGTGTGATTCTTTATCTTTTAACTCCACGCCTCTTGCCAAGACCCTCGCATTTACTTCTCTTACAACCCCATCTATAAATATATTAAACAACCACGGTGACATCACACATCCTTGTCTAAGGCCTACTTTTACTGGGAAAAAATTTCCCTCTTTCCTACATACTCTAACTTGAGCCTCACTATCCTCGTAAAAACTCTTCACTGCTTTCAGTAACCTACCTCCTACACCATACACTTGCAACATCTGCCACATTTTCCCCCCTAAACCACCCTGGTCATACGCCTTTTCCAAATCCATAAATGCCACAAAGACCTCTTTAGCCTTATCTAAATACTGTTCACTTATATGTTTCACTGTAAACACCTGGTCCACACACCCCTACCTTTCCTAAAAGCCTCCTTGTTCATCTCGCTATCCTATTCTCCGTCTTACTCTTAATTCTTTTTAATTATAACTCTACCATACACTTTACCCGGTACACTCAACAGACTTATCCCCCTATAATTTTTGCACTCTCTTTTATCCCCTTTGCCTTTATACAAAGGAACTATGCATGCTCTCTGCCAATCCCTAGGTACCTTACCCTCTTCCATACATTTTAAATAATTGCACCAACACTCCAAAACTATATCCCCACCTGCTTTTAACATTTCTATCTTTATCCCATCAATCCCGGCTGCCTTACCCCTTTCATTTTACCTACTGCCTCACGAACTTCCCCCACACTCACAACGGGCTCTTCCTCACTCCTACAAGATGTTATTCCTCCTTGCCCTATACACGAAATCACAGCTTCCTATCTTCATCAACATTTAACAATTCCTCAAAATATTCCTTCCACTTCCCCAAATACCTCTAACTCTCCTTTTAATAACTCTCCTCTCCTATGTTTAACTGACAAATCCATTTGTTCTCTAGGCTTTCTTAACTTGTTTAATCTCACTCCAAAACTTTTTCTTATTTCAACAAAATTTGTTGATAACATCTCACCCACTCTCTCATTTGCTCTCTTTTTACATTGCTTCACCACTCTCTTAACTTCTCTCTTTTTCTCCATATACTCTTCCCTCCTTGCATCACTTCTACTTTGTAAAAACTTCTCATATGCTAACTTTTTCTCCCCTACTACTCTCTTTACATCATCATTCCACCAATCGCTCCTCTTCCCTCCTGCACCCACTTTCCTGTAACCACAAACTTCTGCTGAACACTCTAACACTACATTTTTAAACCTACCCCATACCTCTTCGACCCCATTGCCTATGCTCTCATTACCCCAAATCTATCCTCCAATAGCTGTTTTATATCTTACCCTAACTGCCTCCTCTTTTAGTTTATAAACCTTCACCTCTCTCTTCCCTGATGCTTCTATTCTCCTTGTATCCCATCTACCTTTTACTCTCAGTGTAGCTACAACTAGAAAGTGATCTGATATATCTGTGGCCCCTCTATAAACATGTACATCCTGAAGTCTACTTAACAGTCTTTTATCTACCAATACATAATCCAACAAACTACTGTCATTTCGCCCTACATCATATCGTGTATACTTATTTATCCTCTTTTTCTTAAAATATGTATTACCTATAACTAAACCCCTTTCTATACAAAGTTCAATCAAAGGGCTCCCATTATCATTTACACCTGGCACCCCAAACTTACCTACCACACCCTCTCTAAAAGTTTCTCCTACTTTAGAAAAATACTGAACTAATGAAATTTCTCATGTTGCTACACACATCTTGTTTTTCACCTCTTAATGAGTCACAGTCACAACAACTCTTCTGTACATATTCACTCACAGCAATTACTCTAATGAATTATACACTATTCTTCTGCTTGTGCAAAACAAGCCATACAGAATTTAATTTTGATCAGTTTTAATTTTGGACAGTTGCAACCTGTCACCCTACTGCAGCTTTATTTGGTAAAGTATGTGTATATGTGAAATATTATGCTTTTGTTTCATGTTTTCCAACAGCCCAGTTGATACACAACAGGAATTTCTAGCAATCCTTTCAAAGACAGCAAAATGAGTATGAGTAATTTAGCTTTACTTGAACTTCATAAGGAAATATCCAGAATTTTTTTGCAGTTCCTGTCTATTGTTGAAAAAAAATCTAGACTGTATCTCAGGTCCCTCTATTTATCACTACATACTGTGTATAGCATCCACTGTCTTTTTTTAGTAATATATTCTAAAAGAAACATGTACTGTACTAGGTAAGCATTACAACAATGATGCATCTTAAAAAAAATAGAACATTTTTATAATTAAAACATTAAGTGAAATATTGTTTGTTTATCTCTTTAATAAAAATTCCAAGGAATAAATACATACAAACTTAATATTAAGTAAAATATGGATTCAAGAATAGGTATAGGACTGGATAAACTGAATTTTTTTAAAAAATAAGGAAGAGTGCAACAGTTATAATTAACCCAGTTCCACAAAACTGTAGTGTCCAGTACATATTATTTGAAATTTGGGTACTGTTATGAAAAAGATCAGCCTTCTACCATAGGAAGTGAGCATAACTTGGGAATACCCACTGTGTACAACCAAGTACCAAACACACAACACTGGAACAATTCACTTAACTGGATAAAAACATTATTAACACAAGTCAATTGAAAACTAGAGTTAAGAATCACCTACCTAATTAATACATTTTAAGAATAAGAAGAAATTAATAAATTATAAGAATATGAGCAAAATGCACCATGAGTGGTAAATTTACAATGAACATGTAAGTAGCAAGATGCATTTTACAAGCTTTAACTAAGCAACAGTATATGTATATGGAATGTTATCAGTAATCTACAATAATTACTAGTATGAATTCAAAGGATGTGCTAAACCCCTATGGATTATTATTATTATACTGGAAGGGAATGGGAGACAATCAGAATATATCAAAGTGCCTCTTGAGGGGTTCACCTTCTAAAGTATGATAATAAGTAAATAAAGTAATGGTGCACTTAAGTACAATTATCATGCCTAGTAACATGTGTTAATTACCTAGGATAACCCAAGAAAAGTCAATGTGACTATATACTTAAAAAAACTAAACCCACTGTGGTCATAAAGCTCTTAGGAATAGAGGTAATTGGGTGTGATCTCTGAATAAGTAAGACAAATCCAATTCCCTGGATCAAGAGCCCCTTACCTGTATAAAGAAACCTCCCCTGAGGTACAGAGCAATTTAATTTTTATTAAAAGTATTTTTCAGATTATCTCTAGTAATTATCTAGGTCCAATTTTACACAATTTTGGATTACAACTGTTTTGCATAGTAACACATGTCAATTACCTAGGATAATCCAAGAGTCAATGACTTATTTCCACTAGAAACTTGTAGGTTTATTATAAAACTTGCATATTAAAGTTGTCATATATGAATGCTAGCCAGAAAAGGCTAGATTTAGCAAGTATATTTAGGCACAGGTACACAAGTACTATTACCATACATAGTATGTAAATTACTCAGGATAACCCCTAAAAAAGTGACATTTCACTGGGGTCCTAATTTACATTGAATACCTATTGGTTGTACTGTTACCCTCACCTATATAACATCTCACAGGTTTACAAGTTACTTAAGCAATATATCTACCAGGATATCATGTTAAGATAGTTGCCAGTGTCGCTGAATTAGTCGCAAAACTGAACAAATCATTCCAATTGAACTAATCCTTCTACCAAGGGATTGTTAACCTATTAGATAGTTTATTAGTTTTAAGTCTTATGGACTAGACGAGGCTCATAAGGCTGCAGGACACCTGTACACCACCAGTCAGGAATATTTTACTCCCTAAATTAGAGATTAAAGTCAACTCTCAGCGTAGATATACTGAGAGTCACACACCTAAGTAAGTTTATTCAGGTATACACAAATACAGTTACACAGAATTATCATACATAGCAGTATATGTGTAGAGAACCTAGGATAACCCAAAAAAGCCAGAGTGACTTATTTCCATTGGGGTCCTTTTACCTTATTATTATACTATAATTTATTGTCCTCAAAGGTTTATTATATCCCATATGATGAGCACAGGACAGGATTTGAGTGCGAGAGAGAGAAGTGTCTGGTGAGTGCCCACACACCCTCCATCAATGTACTCGAGACAGACAAAAAGCACAAAAGTTTGCTATTGCTAAAATCGCCGGATTCGGGTAAAGCAAGTAAAGTAGAAGTTATTTATGCGTCTGAAACACGTCATGGCGTCCGAAGCTGGCGTTCCACGCCCATTATTACACCCACCTCCTTCCCTCCTCATTTAACCCCACAAGCCTCACCTGTCATGGCATGTGTGGTGTCTTTAAGATGAAGGAGGATTATCCCGCGTCTCCTCACGGGGCAGAGGACGTCCTTCTCCCTGAAACACTCGTCCTGAAGGAGGAATATTAGCATAAACTTGTGGTGTTCGGTGTGGCGGCGTCAGGAGGAACAACTCGCACGAAATACTTCTTTATTTTCTTCCCCCCTCGCATTTCACCACCTCTACAGGGGAGAACATCAAAATATATATTTTTTGAGATAAGCCGAAGCTTGGCGGTAGTGATGTAAGGTGATAAATAAAGTGGGGAGACAACATTGTGGCGTACTTACATGTTAATCCGGTCGATACAAAGAGATGAGGATGGCCAGCCACGGGAGACATGTTGCCGGGGGCCTCCCTTATCTAACTCATTTTCCTCCATTACTGATACTGGCGTGGCACTTTCTAAGTAAACCCAGACCACTTTTATACTTTGCATCTAAGAGAATCCAACTTTTGCGGCTTTCAAGGATACCATATCAAAGAAAGGCGGGGAAATTGTACCAGTTCCGCAGTTGTTAAATGGCAAGAACCAAGCGTACCAATGTTTCCGAGTAATATATTTATATATCTTTCCTTCCATTAAATTAACGTCCATTGTAAATACAGTCGAGAAAAGTATTAGATTTAAAGTATTCATTTTATATAACAAAAGCTATTTTTTTTCATGTAGGCAATTTTAAGAGGTTACACACTTGATTTCAGATACCCAACCTCAACCCCTGTAACCACTTGTAGGCACATACAGCGAAGAGGCGGGGGCCAGGAGCTGTGACTCGACCCCTACAGTCACATATAGGTGAGTACATATATGCGAACACGCACACACACGCAAGTGGAATAGTATAGCAAGTGATGTAGTGGAGGCAGGAACCATACATAGCTTTAAGACGAGGTATTTATAAAGCTCATGGAGCAGGGAGAGAGAGGACCTAGTAGTGTTTAGTGAAGAGGCGGGGCCAGGAGCTGAATCTCGACCCCTGCAACTACAATTAGGTGAGTACACATAAACTATATATATATAATATATATATATATATATATATATATATATATATATATATATATATATATATATATATATATATATATATATTATATATATATATAAAATATATATTATATATATATATATATATATATTATATATATATATAATATATACGTATTATTGAAATATCAAAGTTTATTGGACACTGGAGTATACCTGAAGAGTGTTTCGGGGGCCAACGCCCCCGAAGCCCGGTCTGTGACCAGGCCTCGAGGTGGATCAGGGCCTGATGAACCAGGCTGTTGCAGTGAAAATTCTCCGTATATTCTCCAGGTCTGCAATTTCGCTTGCCTTGAAAGGGGCCGTTAGTGCACAGTATTCCAGCCTGGAGACCAGAGAGAACAAGCGATTGTCTTGGCATTCCTAGTTTTGAAGGTTCTCATTATCCATCTTATCATTTTCCTGGTAGATGTGATAGACACTAGAATTAAAAACAATTAATTCATATTTTTAAGGTCTTTCAATATTTAATTTTTAAGTTTTAGATACGTCAAAAATGTCTCGGAGAAAAGTCTGAATTTTTAAGGGCTTATCCAGGCGATGGACCTTGAGCTTTATCTCCCCCGGGTCCCCTCCCCACAGGGAAGGTTTCTTGATGTTGGTGAGGGGCTCTTGATTTAGGGAATTGGATCTGTGCTCCAGTTCCCCGAATTAAGCCTGAATGCCTTCCACATCCCTCCCAGGCGCTGTATAATCCTACGGGTTTAGCGCTTCCCCTTGATTATAATAATAATAATAATAATCCCCCGGGTCCCTCATTAAGGCTCTGACTATGAGCCCATCAGGTCCCTCATTAAGGCCCTGCCTATGGGCCCCTCAGGTCCCTCAATAAGGCGCTGACTAGGGCTCCTCAAACCTCATATTCTTACTCTTAAAAATTACCTTGGGTTAGCTATTGCAGATTTCTTTAAGAAATCACAGTTTACCGGATGCACCTCTTGTGATTCATGTTTTGCCCAGTGTAAGCTTTTGTGCTATGATATAAACTAATAAAATAGTAATAAATCGACTTGTTTCGGTTACTGAGGAATTAGACAGAGGTATCCACTGTATCACAGAGCCCCAGTCACTCTACCTCAAAGCATTCGAATGTTCTTTATGAGTTTAGCGCTTCCCCTTGAAAATAATACGTTGATTCAAGCAAGAGGAAAAGCAACTGTGTTCAAAAAAGCAGAGGAGCTGTAGCTCAACACCCTCACGAGGCCTAGGACTCAGGAACTATAATTAAATCCTCACAGAGTTCCAGGATCTGGCGATCAACACTACAAGTTACAACCTATACAGATGTGACAGAGTGAACAGGCAAAAGGGGGGGGGGGGTTGGCCTGTACATTGCAGAGTCACTTGTTTGCACAGAACTGCTAAATGCCTCAAATGATGTAGTGGAAGTTTTAGCAGTAAAGGTCGAGAACCAAAACCTAGTCATTGTGGTAGTCTACAAGCCTCCGGATGCAACATCCCAGCAATTCCAGGAACAGCTGTTAAAAATTGACCACTGTCTGGAAAATCTTCCAGCTCCTGCACCCAACATCTTGCTCCTGGGGGATTTCAACTTAAGGCACCTAAAATGGAGGAATATAGCAAATAATATTGTTGCAGTAATAACACCAGGAGGCAGCTCTGATGAAAACTCACACTCACGCGAGCTTTTAAATCTCTGCACAAAATTCAATTTAAACCAGCAAATAATAGAGCCTACTAGACTGGAGAATACACTAGACCTCATCTTCACTAACAATGATGATCTGATAAGAAATGTCACCATATCAAAAACAATATACTCAGATCACAACATAATTGAGGTTCAGTCATGTATGCGCGGAGCCCCAGACCGACATAATGAGATTAGTCACGAGGGAGCATTCACCAAATTCAACTTCAATAACAAAAACATAAGTGGGACCAAGTAAACCAAGTCCTAAACGATATAAGCTGGGAAGATATACTAAGCAACACAGACCCCAACTTATGCCTAGAACAGACTAACTCGGTGGCACTCGATGTATGCACAAGGCTTATTCCTCTAAGAAAAAGGAGGAGTAGATGTAAAATAGAAAAAGACAGGCGCTCCCTTTACAGGCGACGGAAAAGAATAACAGAGCGGCTAAAGAGGTCAATATATCTGAAATGCGTAGGGAGACACTGGTCAGAGAAATAGCAAGCTTCGAACTTAAGCTAAAAGAATCCTTTAGGAGTCAGGAATCGCGGGAAGAACTAAAAGCCATAAATGAAATCGAAAGAAACCAAAGTATTTCTTCTCCTATGCCAAATCAAAATCGAGAACAACGTCCAGTATTGGGCCCTACTTAAACAAGATGGGTCCTACACAGATGACAGCAAGGAAATGAGTGAGTTACTCAAGTCCCAATATGACTCAGTTTTTAGCAAGCCGCTAACCAGACTGAGAGTCGAAGATCAAAATGAATTTTTTATGAGAGAGCCACAAAATTTGATTAACACAAGCCTATCCGATGTTATCCTGACGCCAAATGACTTCGAACAGGCGATAAATGACATGCCCATGCACTCTGCCCCAGGGCCAGACTCATGGAACTCGTGTTCATCAAGAACTGCAAGAAGCCCCTATCACGAGCCTTTCCATCCTATGGAGAGGGAGCATGGACACGGGGTCGTCCCACAGTTACTAAAAACAACAGCATAGCCCCACTCCACAAAGGGGGCAGTAAAGCAACAGCAAAGAACTACAGACCAATAGCACTAACATCCCATATCATAAAAATCTTTGAAAGGGTCCTAAGAAGCAAGATCACCACCCATCTAGAAACCCATCAGTTACACAACCCAGGGCAAACATGGGTTTAGAACAGGTCGCTCCTGTCTGTCTCAACTATTGGATCACTACGACAAGGTCCTAAATGCACTAGAAGACAAAAAGATGCAGATGTAATATATACAGACTTTGCAAAAGCCTTCGACAAGTGTGACCATGGCGTAATAGCGCACAAAATGCGTGCTAAAGGAATAACAGGAAAAGTCGGTCGATGGATCTATAATTTCCTCACTAACAGAACACAGAGAGTAGTCGTCAACAGAGTAAAGTCCGAGGCAGCTACGGTGAAAAGCTCTGTTCCACAAGGCACAGTACTCGCTCCCATCTTGTTCCTCATCCTCATATCCGACATAGACAAGGATGTCAGCCACAGCACCGTGTCTTCCTTTGCAGATGACACCCGAATCTGCATGACAGTGTCTTCCATTGCAGACACTGCAAAGCTCAGGCGGACATCAACCAAATCTTTCAGTGGGCTGCAGAAAACAATATGAAGTTCAACGATGAGAAATTTCAATTACTCAGATATGGTAAACATGAGGAAATTAAATCTTCATCAGAGTACAAAACAAATTCTGGCCACAAAATAGAGCGAAACACCAACGTCAAAGACCTGGGAGTGATCATGTCGGAGGATCTCACCTTCAAGGACCATAACATTGTATCAATCGCATCTGCTAGAAAAATGACAGGATGGATAATGAGAACCTTCAAAACTAGGGAGGCCAAGCCCATGATGACACTCTTCAGGTCACTTGTTCTATCTAGGCTGGAATATTGCTGCACACTAACAGCACCTTTCAAGGCAGGTGAAATTGCCGACCTAGAAAATGTACAGAGAACTTTCACGGCGCGCATAACGGAGATAAAACACCTCAATTATTGGGAGCGCTTGAGGTTCCTAAACCTGTATTCCCTGGAACGCAGGAGGGAGAGATACATGATTATATACACCTGGAAAATCCTAGAGGGACTAGTACCGAACTTGCACACGAAAATCACTCACTACGAAAGCAAAAGACTTGGCAGACGATGTACCATCCCCCCAATGAAAAGCAGGGGTGTCACTAGCACGTTAAGAGACCATACAATAAGTGTCAGGGGCCCGAGACTGTTCAACTGCCTCCCAGCACACATAAGGGGGATTACCAACAGACCCCTGGCAGTCTTCAAGCTGGCACTGGACAAGCACCTAAAGTCAGTTCCTGATCAGCCGGGCTGTGGCTCGTACGTTGGTTTGCGTGCAGCCAGCAGCAACAGCCTGGTTGATCAGGCTCTGATCCACCAGGAGGCCTGGTCACAGACCGGGCCGCGGGGGCGTTGACCCCCGGAGCTCTCTCCAGGTAAACTCCAGGTAAACTGAGTATCCCAGGAGCTGAAACTCAACCAAATCAAAGACAAATGTGGTCTGAATGTAAAATGATAGCAGTGAGAAATGCATATAAATGACGCATATTATATATATATATATATATATATATATATATATATATATATATATATATATATATATATATATATATATATATATATATATATATATTATATATGCCGTATACAAACACGTATACATTTATACGTATACGTTTACATACATACACGCATATGCATACATATGCAACAATGTTCATACGTACACCATATATACCTACACGTAAGCATTTTTAAATTCTGCAGTATTAGAATGTTACGCAGACCCCAGTGGAAATAAAGTCACTTCTGATTATTTTATTAGGGCTATCCTAGGTAATTTACACTTATGTAATTATTATTATTATTATTATTATTATTATTATTATTATTATTATTATTGTTATTATTATTATTATTATTCGCCGGTATTCTCCCGGCCCGGGCCTTTTCCAAGTGGTGGCCCGGCCTTGGATCCCTCTCTAAGAAGTGTCTGAGACCTAAGTCTCCCATGGGAGGAGGCACAAGTACCTCCTCATCTTTGGGACCAACTGTCCCCAGGCCTAGCCACAAGCTAGGCCTCTCTGGTCTGCCATCCCCGCCCCAAGGGGGCTAATGGAAATGACAGTCTTATGAGCTAAAAGCTCGGGCTCAGGCACCTACCCTACCCTAGAAGGGTTAGGCATGGTATCGATGGGGAATGACAGTCTTTTGAGCATGTACGTACCTAAATAAACTTGCGAGGTAGATGCAGTAGTTTCAATATATACGAGAATACCTTTCTCGCATCATGAACTTAACGAAATGTATGACATAAAACTAGGGTTTTATCAAAGAAAGTTATCATTGTAAAACTTTGTAATACAATATCAGTCACTCTCCAGTGTGTATCTTCATAGCAAATGCACACATGTATTTTTAGTGTATTTTTATTCATTTAGAAGAGTTACTGCTTTCAATAATTTGCTCTCAACTAGCACCAGCGTTTCAAGGAACATTCCGATTAAATCTCATATATTTTGTACCTTATTATCATGTACAAAATAAAGATGAGTAACATATGTTTAATTTTGATTAAATGAAAAATAATGGTATAGTGCTTGGGTTTTATTTTTTTTTCCGAAATACTGTACTAGGAGTAATTTTTAAGACTTGAATATAACAGCGTATGCACTGTGTCTTGTACACATAAAATGTCTTGCACAGTAATTTTGAAATAAGATTTGTATTTATAATTGACATTTTTTCCTAATTATTTTGTTATTTGTATTTGATATTTCTTATTCGACTCCTGCAACTAAAAAAAAGTGAGTCCAAGTAATACACGCGCACACACACACACACACACACACAGGCGCACACACACCACACAGGCGCACACACACACACACCACACACACACACACACACACACACACACACACACACACACACACACACACACACACACACACACCAAAACACACACACACACAACACACACACACACACACACACACACACACACACACAGACGCGCACACACACACACACACACACACACACACACACACACACACACACACACACACACACACACACACACACACACACAACACACACACAACACAGACCACACACACACACACACACACACACACACACACACACACACACACACACACACACACACACACACACACACACACACACACACACACACGGGATGTTCCAGAGAAGGGACACAGACACAAGAGGTCACAATTGGAAGTTGAAGACTCAAATGAATCAAAGGGATGTTAGGAAGTATTTCTTCAGTCATAGAGTAGTCAGGCCGTGGAATAGCCTAGAAAGTGACGTAGTGGAGGCGGGAACCATACATAGTTTTAAGGCGAGGTATGATAAAGCTCATGGGGCAGGGAGAGAGAGGACCTAGTAGCAATCAGCGAAGAGGTGGGGCCAGGAGCTGTGAATCGACCCCTGCAACCACAAATAGGTGAGTACAAATAGGTGAGTACACACTGGCTCCTAGAATTTAACCCCGCCAAATGCAAAGTTATGAAGATCGGGGAAGGGCAAAGAAAACCGCAGACAGAATATAGGCTAGGTGGCCAAAGATTGCAAACCTCACTCAAGGAGAAAGATCTTGGGGTGAGTATAACACCGAACATGTTGCCGGAAGCCCACATTAACCAGATAACTGCTGCAGCATATGGGCGCCTGGCAAACCTGAGAATAGCGTTCCGATACCTCAGTAGAAATCGTTCAAGACTCTATACTGTGTACGTCAGACCCATACTGGAGTACGCAGCAGTAGTTTGGAACCCACACCTAGTCAAACACGTCAAGAAATTAGAGAAAGTGCAAAGGTTTGCAACAAGGCTAGTTCCACAGCTAAAGGGAATGCCCTACGAAGAAAGGTTAAGGGAAATCTGTCTGACGACACTGGAGAACAAGGGTTAGGGGTGACATGATAACGACATACAAAATACTGCGTGAAATAGATAAAGGTGGACAAAGACAGGATGTTCCAGAGATGGGGCACAGAAACAAGGGGTTACTATTGGAAGCTGAAGACTCAGATGAGCCAAAGGGATGTTAGGAAATATTTCTTCAGCCACAGAGTTGTTAGGAAGTAGAATAGTCTGGCAAGTGATGTAGTGGAAGCAGGAACCATGCATAGTTTTAAGACGAGGTATGATATAGCTCATTGAGCAGGGAGAGGGAGGACCCAGTAGGGGGCAGTAAAGAGGCGGGGCCAGGAGCTGAGTCTCGACCTCTGCAACCACAATTAGGTGAGTACCTAGGCGTTCTAGTAGTACACTCTGTAATCATTATTTAACTACATGTAAACCACACAGCAACCAAATTCTGTAAATTCAACATTGTAATCTTTATAGAGAATAAACTTTGAATTTGAATTTGAATATGGAGATCAACACTGCTACTTTAAACATCATTTATTCATGACTAGTTTTGAAGTAACTTACTAAGGTACCTAAAAAAATCTGAGAAAATCAACTATAAGAGCCAGATCTAAGCATAAGTTAATCGTCAAATTAATATAAGTGAAAGAAAAGATAAATGGAATAGAGAATAAAAATAATATAATTGAGAAATAGTAACTATGACTGTTCATTATTACACAGGAAAGTCTGGTATCTAACCAGGACTGAGGGGAGGGCGAACCCAGAGCAAAAATAAGGAATTTGTTGTGCATTTGAGATTTGCTCCTTAGACACTCTTTTTTAAATAGTTAAGTATAATAAAATTAAGAAAAGGAACTAGTTTTTCCATATTCTATTTACATTTAGAATTTTATATGAAGGGAGCGTGGAGATTATGACCAACTTTGGTTAGGGACGCGACCCAAAATAGGTTAAATGTTGTATAGCATTAGAAACAAACCTTCCTTATGTAATAATGAATGGTCAGTAGAATTACTGTTTCTCATTTTCATTTTTATTCTTTTTATCTTTTCTTACAATAATTTGATGTTTAACAGGTTTATATTTGATTCTTATAGTTAGTCTTGCCTTATTTTGTACGTTGGTTTACGTGCGGCCACCAGTAACAGCCTGGTTGATCAGACCCTGGTCCACCACGAGGCCTAGTCTCAGGCCGGGCCGCAGGGGCGTTGACCCCCAAAATCCTCTCCAGGTATACTCCAGTGCTTTATGATCGAATATGTTAACCCCGAAACTAGTCGTGAACATGTTAAAAGAACACAAGTGCAACTAATGTAACTGCTTGATAAAGCTCCTGGAGAGCGAAACGTTGCCCCTGTGAAATGTCACGTTAGTTGCACTTGTGTCCTTTTACCTAACATTTTGTCGGTAATTCTACCAACTGTAATGCAATTAGTCATCAACAAATAATAATTCCAGGAGGGATGCTAGTTTTCATCTTCCTTATATATATATATATTTTATATATTTATATATATATATATATATATATATATATATATATATATATATATATATGTGTGTGTGTGTGTGTGTGTTTTGGGGTGTGTGTGTACTCACCTAGTTGAAACTCACCTAGTTGAGGTTGCGGGGGTCGAGTCCGAGCTCCTGGCCCGCCTCTTCACTGATCGCTACTAGGTCACTCTCCCTGAGCCGTGAGCTTTATCATACCTCTGCTTAAAAGCTATGTATGGATCCTGCCTCCACTACATCGCTTCCCAAACTATTCCACTTACTGACTACTCTGTGGCTGAAGAAATACTTCCTAACATCCCTGTGATTCATCTGTGTCTTCAGCTTCCAACTGTGTCCCCTTGTTACTGTGTCCAATCTCTGGAACATCCTGTCTTTGTCCACCTTGTCAATTCCTCTCAGTATTTTGTATGTCGTTATCATGTCCCCCCTATCTCTCCTGTCCTCCAGTGTCGTCAGGTTGATTTCCCTTAACCTGTGTGTGTGTGTGTGTGTGTGTGTGTGTGTGTGTGTGTGTGTGTGTGTGTGAGGAATATGGAGGAAGTAAATGTGTTCAGATATTTAGGAGTGGACTTGGCAGGTGGCAGATTGGTCTATGAAAGATAAGGTGAGCCATTGAATTGATGAGAGGGAAAACAGTGAGTGGTACATAGAGGCATCTTTGGAGTTAGAGAACTTTCTCAGTGGAGGCAAAAAAGGAAATTTACGAGAGAATAGTGGTACCAACACTCTACTGTGAAGCATAGGTTGCGAATGTTGCAGCAAGAAAGGAGATGGAGGCAGTGAAGATGTCAGAGGATAATGTGTGATGTAAATATTATATAGAGAATTCGTTGCTTAGAAATTAGAAGGGGGTGCAGGGTTACTAAAAGTATTATCCAGACAGCTGAGGAGGGTTTGGTAAGGTGGTTTGGACAATCAGAGAGGATGGAGCAAATTAGGATGACTTGAGGGTGTATGAATCTGAGATGCAGGGAAGGCGGGGTAGGGGTCGTCCTAGGAAAGACTGGAAGGAGGTGATATTGGATGTTTTGTATGCGAGGGGCTTGGACATCCAACAGACGTGGTGGATGTCCAACACGTCTTTTTTTCGGTCACCCTAAAACGGTGGGAGACGGCCAGTGCCTTCCTAGAATACATTTTACTTACCTGTCCGAGGCTATGGAACTTCTTACATATTGCACCAGAGATGGACCACACACACAACATTTTATATA
>NC_069469.1:28778598-28853598 GCF_026875155.1 Cherax quadricarinatus | reverse complement strand
CGGAAAAATAGCAAGAACTCTTTTAAAATTAAGTCCTTTCAAAAAATTTTCTCTTAACGTTTAAAGATATTTTTTTCATTAATTTTAAATTAAAATTTTTAATTTTGCTCAAAAAAATCTTAAAAAAAACTTCCTAACCTTTTTTATAACAAGAACAATTTTTTTTTGACAAACCCGCAAATATATTTTGATATTTTACAGAAATTTTAAACTAAACAAACACAGGAAAATAAATTTTTTTATTAATTCAGAATGATTTTGGCAAAATTATTGCAACACAAATTTTCGCTTGTCCTATTGGAAAAGAGAATTTTGCTATTTAATTAACCCAAGATCGAAGTTCTCCCATTCGGAAAGGATATATATATTATATAATAAATTTAAATGAAAATACTGGCCCCCCCGGTTTAACGAATTTTTTTCATTCCAGTAGTTTTTCAGGTGCCATACTGACCAAATTTTTTTTCCCATAAGGTTTTGTAAGTAATTGTCCATTTCAACCCCCAAAAAACACGTACAAACGCATTCTAAATTTACTTACATAATTTTGGGCGCATTTGGGGTGATTTGTTTTTAAGCGGGGGGGCCACTGTTATATGATATATATAGTATATAAATGTATATTTTATTATATTTATATTATATATTGTATATTTAGTATAAATTTTTAAAAAATATGTAAAATAAGTTATATATTTATATATATGTATATAAATATATATGTATATTTTTTATGTATAAAATTTTAAAGTATTGTATATATATAGTATATATATATGTAAAAAGTATATATATAAGTTAATATATTGTATATTTTATATATATGTTATATATATAAGTAAAATAATATGTATAATATATTTTAAAATATGAATATAAATAATGTATATATATATATATATATATATATATATAAATTTTATAAATTTTTAAAAGTTTATATATTTTTTTTTTTTTTTTCAATCGGCCGTCTCCCACCGAGCGGGTGACCCAAAAAAGAAAGAAAATCCCCCAAAAAAAAAATACTTTATCATCATTCAACACTTTCACCACACCGCACATTACACGTTTTGCAGAGGTGCTCAGAACACAACTCTAGAAGCAACACAATAAAGATACACAAATATCCTCCAAACTGCCCCTATCCCAAAAACCCCCCCTTTAAAGTGCGGGTTGTACTTCCCTTTCCGGACTCAAGTCCGAATATAAAATTTTTTATATATAATATTATTTTATATTATATAATAAATATATTATTATATATATATAATATAATTTCATAACATACATATATCTAAATATATATATATATATTTTTTAAGATGTTATATATGTTAAATATTAATTTAATATTTTAAAATATATTTTATATAATATATATATATATGTTTTTATGAAATATATATCGTGTTTAAAATTTTAAATATATCGTGTAAAAATGATATAATATAAAAGTATATATGTATAAAAAATGTGTGTAATATATTAAATATATATAATTTTTGTTTTATATATATATAATAATTATAATATTAATATTAATATTTTATATATATTTATAATATTTTTTATATTTATAATATGTTATAATTTTTTTAAAATATGTATTTTATATTTTTATAATGTAAATTTTTTATGGGTTTTTATATTTTATTAATTTAAATAATTATTTTTAAAATGGGGATTTATTTTTATATTATTAAATTTTTATATTTATGTATAAAATTTTATTTTATAATATTTATATTTTTTTTAATTTTAAAGTATTAAATAATTTTTTTATGTATGTTTAAAAATATTTTTTTTGTATATATTTTTTTTTATTATTATTTAAGTTGTAATATATTTTTTGTATTATTTTAATTTATATTATGTATATATATTTATTGTTGATATTATTTTAGTAGTATTTAATTTATAGTATGATATTTTTTAAAATTTTATGTATATTATTTTTAGTATGTAATAATTTTTTATGTATATATTTTTTTTTGTTATAATTTATATGTATATATAAAATTTTAATTATATATATTTTATATATATATTTTTTTTATATATATTATATATTATATATTATTAAAATTAATATTTTTAAATTTTATATATATAATATATAAAATTTTATAATATTATATATATATATTTTATTTTTTATATATATATATTGTGTATATATATGTTTATTTAAATATATATATATATGTGTGTGTGTATATATGTTATATAATATGTGTGTGTATATATGTATATATATATATATATAGTGAAATATATGTATATATATAAAAATATATATAAAATATATAATATATATATTATAAAATATATATATATATATTTTATATAAATATATTTTTTATTTTATATATATTATATAATTTTATATATATATAATATATATATTTATTTTATATATATTTTATAATATATATTTTTTAAATATATTATATATATATATATATATATATTATATATATATATATATATATATAAAAAATATTAATATAATATATATATAAATCCTCCTTCCCCCTCCCCCCCCTAAAAAAAAAAAAGTTGGGTTAAATTTTTAGTGGAGTAACCCAAACGAGTGGCTCTATAGGCACAAAATATAAATGGTATAAACTGAAGTACTTGATACCGATGAGTGGTTTAAAAAATAATGTGTACAAATACAAGGTCATAATTATTAAAAAAATGTTTGTCCTGACACCTTGAGTAAGATCCCAGGACAGAAACTTGTATGTTCTAGTGTTTGTTCATGTATCTGTATAAATCACAAATTATAAATGCGTTTTTTATGCATAATTATTTATTAACCAAGGCAGGGTGGCCCAAAAAAGAAACTTTCATCATCGTTCACTCCATCACTGTCTTGCCAGAGGCATGCTTACACTACAGTTATAAAACTGCATCATTAACACCCCCCCTTCAGAGTGCAAGCACTGTACTTCCCATCTCCAGGACTCGAGTTTGGCCTGCCAGTTTCCCAGAAGCGCTTCATAAATGTTACCTTTCTCACACTCCAACAGCACGTGAAGTCCTAAAAACCATTTGTCTCCATTTGCTTGTATCTAACACACTCATGTATGCTTGCTGGAAGTCCAAGCCCCTCACACACAAAATCTCCTTTACCCCCTCCGTCCAACCTTTCCTAGGCTGACTTCTACCCTGCCTTCCCTCCACTACAGATTTATAGATTCGAAGTCATTCTATTTCAGTCCATCCTCTTTACATGGCTATAAATTCACTGTTGACAAAATGATGGAACACAACAGTAGGCCTCCTGGCCAATGCTTAGCAGGTTCTGCTAAAATCCAGCCTTTTCTCTTGAATATTTATTCAGCCTATTCCTAAAGCTACCCAAGGTTATAGTTTAAACTATACTAATGAATGCTCTGCAGGTCCCACTCAAATCTAATCCTTCTCACTTTTGTATTTTACCTAATTTTAATGCTCTGGACTGAGAGTTTGTAAATAATTTTGTCTGTTTGTGAATTGGTAAGCATTCTAAAATTTCTGAAAGTTTGGTGCATGTGGCAGGATTTCATGAATTAATACATATATGTATGTATGTGGGAGTTGTTACAGTTGCTCTGCTGATGACACTGTGCTTTTGGGAAATTCTGAAGAGAAGTTGCAGAGATTGGTGGATGAATTTGGTAGGTTATGTAAAAGAAGAAAATTAAAAGTGAATATAGGAAAGAGTAAGGTGATGAGGATAACAAAAAGATTAGATGATGAAAGATTGGATATCAGATTAGAGGAAGAGAGCATGGAGGAGGTGAATGTATTCAGATATTTAAGAGTGGACGTGTCAGCAGATGGGTCTATGAAGGACGAGGTGAATCATAGAATTGATGAGGGGAAAAGGGTGAGTAATGCACTTTGGAGTCTGTGGAGACAGAACTTTGTCCATGGAAGCAAAGAAGGGAATGTATGAGTGTATAGTGTACTAACACACTTATATGGGTGTGAAGCATGGGTGAGGAATGTTGCTACAAGGAGAAGGCAGTGGAGATGTCTTGTGTGAGGGCAATGTGTGGTGTGAATATAATGCAGAGAATTCGTAGTTTGGAAATTAGGAGGTGTGGGATTAAGAAAACTATTTTCCAGAGGGCTGAGGAGGGGTTGTTGAGGTGGTTTGGACATGTAGAGAGAATGTAACAAAACAGAATGACTTTGAGAGTGTATAAATCTGTAGTGGAGGAAAGGCAGGGTAGGGGTCGGGGTCGGCCTAGGATGGGTTGGAGGGAGGGGGTAAAGGAGGTTTTGTGTGTGAGGGGCTTGGACTTCCAGCAAGCATGTGTGAGCGTATTTGATAGGAGTGAATGGAGACAAATGGTTTTTAATACTTGACATGCTGTTGGAGAGTGAGCAAAGTAACATTTATGAAGGGATTCAGGGAAACTGGCAGGCCGGACTTCAGTCATGGAGATGGGAAGAACAGTGTCTGCACTCTGAAGGAGGGGTGCTAATGTTGCAGTTTTATAACTGTAGTGTAAAGCACCCCTCTGGGAAGACAGTGATGGAGTGAATGATGAAAGTTTTTCTTTTTCGGGCCACCCTGCCTTGGTGGGAATCGGCCAATGTGTTAATAAAAAAAATAATGTGTATGTGTGTGTGTGTGTTTTATATTTATTTATTCATAAGGTGCCTATTAGGAGATACAATTTCAAATGACATTTTGTCATTCTGAGTGCATCCTATGTGCTACCTCAGTTTTCATTGCCTATCTCCAAGAGCAAACATTGAGGAATTCTGGGTCAATGCCTGTCATGGCAATTGACTTCGTTCCCCCTCATACAAAGTTTTATAGCTTATGTAAGTGGTACAGTACACCTTTGATATAGTGGACTTCAGAAATCTCGAACAAAGTCTACCAAGTCAGTTGATATGAAAAAACAAGTCGGGTGGTTACAAAATTTTCTACTATTGTTACAATCATAGCAAAACAATCTCATCTTTAGCCATCACCACCAACATTACAGGCCACCTGCTTTTCCCCACTAGTGTGCTGAATTGAGGGTTTACTGTACTCGTTCAAGACAAGCATAAATGTATTAAGATTCCAAAAGTAGCCAACATGGAGGGATGTTCAACAAATTTAACTTTTAACAATTAGGGAAGTGATTGGGACCAAATACCTAAAGAATTATGAGACACTTCCTGGCAAACAGTCCTGAACAGTCAAAACCCACACCAGTGTTTGATAAAGGTGAATACAGGTCTCCCTCAACATTCACGTTTTCAACTTTCACGGGCTTCACACATTCGCGAATTCCCAACCGCCAAATTCCCAGCCACCAAATTCCCAGCCACCAAATCATATTTAAGTTTCCCGCCACCTGTGAGTCCCTACTACCCTCCCTCCGACCCCCGCAACTGGCAGCCAGCCCTCCCACCACTCAGTGTGGTGAGTGTTTTGTTTATTCACTATTTGCTATTAAACTACAGTATAAATAATGTAAACCCATTCATGACTGCATATTGGAATGGCTATTCGAACAGGTATTAGACGGTGACATCATGCGTTTACTCTTTAACACTGCAAAGAATTAAACATTTCTGCTACTGCTAATAATAACAATAGTAGTAATAATAATAATAATAATAATAATAATAATAATAAATATGATATAATTGAAGAAGGAAATTGTACAAAAATACGAGAGTGGTTGACACATCGTCAGTGTGACTTTGTTTATGCTGGAGTGAACATTAGTCTCCCTGCTCTTCCAAACATTTCACAATAATTCATTGTGTTTGGTGCTTGTAGATTGAGTGTGACTGGAGTGGTAGAGGCAGTGATTGAGGCAATGGTATTTAACCCTTTCAGGGTCCGTCCCGTAGATCTACGGCTTTACGTTCAGGGTCCAAACCGTAGATCTACGTCATGAGCTCAGCTCACTCTGATAAACTGTGAGTGGTACACTTGGGCCTAGATATGAGAGAATACATCTATGTGGTATGTGTGCACCACATAAAACAAATCCTGCAGCACACTGTGTATAATGAGAGAAAAAAACTGAAACCAAGATTTTCGATTAAAACAGCAAATTTGCAGTGTTTTTTCGTATGTTTTTTATAGTTGTATTTGCAATTTCTTGGTCTCATTTGATAAAATGGAAGACATATTACAGAAATAGAGATGATTTTGATTGGTTTTAGCACTGGAAATGGCTTGAAACTGAGCTCAAAGTAGTGAAAATGTTAAATTTTTGCCGATGTTCAAGAGTAAACAAACGACCTCACACGTCTAATACATGCCAGCTGGTGGGTCTAATATACATTCACAAATGTGGTGATGATATTTATACAATTGTTACAATATTGCATAACAGTAAATCTTCTATTTTTTGGTGTGAATAAAATTCATTATGTGAATAAAAAATCAAAATGGGATTTATTTGCAAAGCCTCAAAACGTAACTAATGAACAGAGGAAATGTTAGTTTAGTGCCAGGAATGCCTACATTGTTTATTCTGGCCGCTATTTTGAAATTGGAATATTTTGAACTTTGTGTTAAATTGGCCAAATTACCAATTTCCGATCACTTTATTTTGTAGTTGAAACAGTTGACTTGGCGATTTCTTGTGCTCAATCGATAGAATAGAAGTAATACTAGTGAAATAGCTAAGAATTTGGTCAACTGGAATGATGTAATTGGCCTAAAATGGGAGTCAAAGTCGGCAAAATCGCCGATTCATAAATATCGCTGACACTTCAAAATTTGCGAGAGCATAATTTCGTCAATTTTCCATCAAATTTCGTACTTTTTGTTTTATTGCCTTCACAAAAAGATCCTCTATCATTTCATAAGAAAAAATAAAAAAATTTTTTTTGGAAAATTCTTGGACACTGGGGCACCACTTCAGATTTTGGCCTTGGACATGTTAATAATAATACATGTTATTAATAATATGTACTATTATTATTTATAACATATATGTTATTAAATACATACATGTTAATAATAATACATGTTATTAATAATATGTACTATTATTATTTATAACATATATGTTATTAAATACCACTGCCTCAACTGCTGAATTATTGTGAAATGTTTGGAAGAGCAGGGAGACTAATGTTCACTCCAGCATAAACAAAATCACACTGACGATGTGTCAACCACTCCTTCGTATTTTTGTACAATTTCCTTCTTCAATTATATCGTATTTATTATTATTATTATTATTATTATTATTATTATTGTTATTATTATTATTATTATTATTATTATTGTTATTATTAGCAATAGCAGAAATGTTTGATTCTTTGCAGTGTTCAAGAGTAAACACATGATGTCACCGTCTAATACCTTTCCTAATAGCCGTTCCAATATGCAGTCATGGATGAGTTTACATTATTTATTCTGTAGTTTAATAGCAAATAATGAACAAACAAAACACTCACCACACTGAGTGGTGGGAGGGCTGGCTGCCAGTTGTGGGGGTCGGAGGGAGGGTAGTAGGGACTCGCAGTGGTGGAGTCTGTGTTATTTAATAACATACATGTTGTTAACATACATGTTATTAAATAACATACGTTATTAAAGCATAACATGTATATATTTAGTACAATTTACGACGTTTTCATGTATTTTATGATTATTCATGGTTCAACAAGTTAAGGAAGCAGTATTGTAATATATTTCCCTACAATATATTGGGGCACCAAACATTCACGGTTTTTCAACATTCGCGAGGCTCTTGATCCCCTAACCCTCGCGAATGTTGAGGGAGACCTGTACAGAAATACATATACTGTCTATATAAAATATATTTCTCCGAGAAAGCTTAACCAAAAAAATGCAAAAATAATCTATTGACTGCAGAGGTAGGTATAGAAAGAAAAGGGTTACAGAACTGCTGGAAAACAAGCATATATCACAACAAAGGAAAGGTAACCTACAATGAGGGATTACCAAGACAGAGCAGAAACTAAAGCATTCATGATGAATGAGGGGAAAGAAATATAAACCTGAGTATTTCTGATGGTAAAAACGAATATAATAAAATCTTTAACCCTACAACTGTCCAAACGTAGATCTATGTTTTTACGTGTAGCACGCCGACCTTGATTTTCTCCATAAGAAAGCATGTAATAAAAAATGTAGATCTACGTTTGGAGTGCTACGCGAGCAAACGTAGATCTATGTTTGGACAGTTTAAGGGTTAAAGACAGCATGAGTCAATGTTGAGCAGTCTACTGAATGATGATAGATTGGAGGGTCCAGTTTGTTTCATTACCTCTGCCCACCCTACAAATTATAAATATGACATAAGCTCAAATCTTCAGAATTCCAGAAGGAAAAAGAGAGCATACCCCCACATGCAACACCAGGGCTGGATTCTTGGAACTCGTTATTTAAAAATACCACTATCACGTGCAATCAGTGCACTTTTGAGAGAGTTTGGATCTTGCTGAAATCCCAGAAGCCTTTAAAAATGTAGCCATGACTCCTCTGCAGTAAAGCCCAGGCTACAAACTACAGGTCAGTGGCACAAACATCACCCATTATAAAAAAAATCTTTGAGATGGTGATCTTATGTCAAAATGCAACCTACTTTAGAAAAAAAAAAAGGCATGATCAGTACAATCCAAGTCGATGTAGATTTAGAGAAGGAAGATTATGCTTGTCACAATTACTAGATCATGACAGCAGAATTAGAGTCTGGTAGAATCCCAAAATAGACATGGTATGTATGGACTATTTGACAAATGTGATCTTGGAGTTACAGCTGATAAAATAAGGTAAACAGGTATACCATAACACAGAATAGGCAGATAGATATTCAGTTTTCCGATAAATTAAGCACAAAGCAAAATGTAGCCTTAGCAAAGTAAAAAGTTCACTACCCCCAAGACACAACAATCCTTGCACCTTTCTTGTTTCTTGTGTGGCGGACTACACAAAAATTAGTACGACAGTTGCCTTTGTAAAGAGACCAAAAATTTGCAGTAGGATATAAACAAAGTCTTTCAATAGGGAATAGAAAATAACACGTTCATTGGTGACAAATGCCAATTGCTCAGATATGGAAAGGGTGAAGAACTCAAAAGGGGTACTGTATACAAAATGCAAAAATGAAAGGAGCGTGTAAAAAAGTTGTGAATATCACTGACGTTTGAAAAAACAAAATAATAAAATGCTGTAACAGCCTGGAAAAAACAGGCTGGATAATGAGAGCTTCAGAATGAGAAATCATGCCAGTGATACCTCTGCTCTCTTGCTTAGAGTATTGCTGTATTGACAGCTCCATTCAAGGCAGGAGATATATGCAACTGGAAAAGATGCAGAGAGCATTTACTGTCTACATAGAGCCAATAAAGCATTCAAACTATTGGGAATGCCTCGGAGAACTGGGAATGTACACTTTGAAGTGGGAGAGGTGGGTCAAGTTGTAATAAAGTTGGTAGAATTACCAACAATATGTAAAGCAAAAGAACACAAGTGCAGCTAATGTGACATTTTTACTGTGGCAACGTTTCGCTCTCCAGGAGCTTTGTCAAGCCGTTACAAACAGTACATGGACAAAGAGGGTATATATAGGCTCAGAGTGAGATGCAATACTAGTGGTAGTAGTAGTAGTGAGATAAGTTGTAGTAGTAGTAGAAATAAAATATGTTAGAACAATTAACTCGCACAGGAGTAAAAGGATATAAAAGGGTAACATAAAAATAAGTTAGACAAATATTTCTATTGGAGGCTGTTTGTTACCCCAAGTTATAGCTTTTATATCCTTTTACTCTTGTGCGAGTTAATTGTTCTAACATATTGTATTACTACTACTACTACTACAACTTATTTCACTACTACTACTACTACTACCACTAGTATTGCACCTCACTCTGAGCCTATACAGTGGTCCCTCGTTTTTCGTAATTAATCCGTTCCTGGAGTTGTTACTATAAACGAAATTTACGATTTGCGAATCAATTTTCCCCATAAGAAATAATGTAAATACAATTAATCCGTTCCTGACACCCAGAAGTATTAAAACAAAAAAAATTTTTACATGTAATATACATGTAGTACATAAACAATACAATGGGAAATGATGAATGAAACATTAACAGCGTAACACTTACCTTTATTGGAGATTCTTCTTAGTGTATGGGAGACTGGAGGAGGAGAGAGATTGGATTGTTTACAGTTTGGAAGGGGAATCCCCTTCCAGCAACACCTCAGGTACCAGTTGCTTCTCTGGGGTTGCTTCTCTTCTCTGTTTCTTAATGCCACTTGGACCACCTTGAGAGTCACTCTAGTCCTGTCTCGCAAAGTAACTGTGGAGAGAGCTGTTTCTGGCGTCTCTTTCACACTTCCCTAAAATGGCCCAAGACTTTGTCACTGTACATATTTCTCACCTTCTTTACCACAGGCTTGGCACTAGGAGCTTTCTTTGGAGCCATGGTAACTTATTTAGTACTTGCAAGCACTAAAATGAGTGGAATATTATGAAATATTTCGTAGAAGCACTTGAGGGGACCTTCACTCACTGGTAAACAATGCCAACTGGCTGGGTAGGGAGGCCTCCCTGGTGCACACCGTGCATACGCGTCCCGGACGAACTACTATTCGCGAGTCAACCTATGAAAAGCGAGTCCACGTTTATACGAAAATACCCCTATGATTGGCGAAATTTACGGTTGCCGAGAACTACGAAAAGCGAGGGACCACTGTATACTATACCCTCTTTGTCCATGTACTGTTTGTAACAGCTTGACAAAGCTCCTGGAGAGCGAAACGTTGCCACAGTAAAAATGTCACATTAGTTGCACTTGTGGGTGAAGTTGCTTGATAATATATACACAGCCTCTCCTCACTTAGCGACGTACTCGTGTACCAACCACTCAGACTTACAATGGGCTCTCGGACCAATATGCGTACCTAAATAATGTACATTAGAACTGATTGCCTCTGTTCTGTTTATTACAATATACAGTACACTATTGTATAAGAATTTAGAAATATATTAAAAATGTTATAAATGGTGCAAAGGTGACATTAACCCTTTCAGGGTCGGCAGGCCCTCTCCGAAACTTGTTCTCAGGGTCGGAAATTTTTCGAAAAAAAAAAAAATCTTATGAAAGGATAGAGAATCTTTTCTTGATCATAATGACACCAAAAGTATGAAATTTGATGGAAAACTTGCGAAGTTAGTAGTCTCGGCGATGTTTACGCATCGGCAATTTCGCCGACTTTGAGCCCGATTTTCGGCCAATTCCAATGTTCCAGTCGAAAACATCATAACTATTTCGCTAGAAGTCCATTTTTTCCATCAAATGAGTATAAGAAACCACCCATTTACCGATTTCAACTATCCAATAATGTGGTCAGAAATTGGCAATTTTGCCAATTTCACACAAATTTCAAAAGATGCCAATTTCCAAATAGGGTCCAAAATAAACAAGACACATTCCTGACACTAAAATAACATTTCCTCTGTTCATTAGTCACGTCCCCAGGCCTCTTACATTTCTTTTGCTTTCCACTTTGAATTTTTATTCTCACAAATAAATAGACTTACTGTTATGCAGACTACTGCATTAGTGTAGAAATGGTATAAATAATATCAGCGCACTTGTGAAAGAATATTAGACTCGCCAGTTGACGTGTATTGGACATGTGGCATGGTATGTTTACTTTTGAACTTTGGCAAAAATCGAACATTTCTGCTACTTTGAGCTCAATTTCAAGGTACTTTTCATTGTGAAACCAATCAAAATCATCTCTTTTCCTGTGATATATCTTCCATTCTATCAAGTGAGACCAAGAAAACAAGAATACAACCATAAATACCATACAAAAATGCAGTGCAAATTCGCTGTTTTAAACCAAAAACACGGTCAAAGTTTTTTTATCTCATTATGCACTGTGTGCTGCAGGATTTTTTTTTATACTGCGCACACTGACCACATAGATCCATTCTTTCATATGTAGGCCTACCAGCTTTCTCTCGCTAGATTTGAAGGCACTAGAATTTATGCGTACTAGTACGGCGCCAACCCTGGCGTGCAAGCCGTACCAGTACGGCACCAACCCTGAAAGGGTTAAAACAATATCAGAGATGGTTGACACAAACCCACTTCCATTATAGTATGCTCCTTGCTTAGCGATGAATTCGTTTGAAGACGTGGTCTTAGGAACGGAACTCTGTCGGTAAGTGAGGAGAGCCTGTCAGTATTGAGGATCTAGCTCCCAAATCTACAAACATTGAGGTACAAGGGTGAGAGAGAATGGGAAGAAGCATAAAATAGACCAAGTGAAAAGCAAGGGAGCCGCAGACACAATGAGAGAATGCTGTGGTAACCTCTGTGGGCCTCTGTTTCAACTTTTTGCCAGGAAATATCAGACATATTGCAGGAACCAGTATAGAATGTGAGTCAGTTGGCTGCCAACAGGAACAGCCTGGTTGACTAGGCAATCAGCAGGGAGGCCTAGCCCAGTACCAGGCAGGAAGAGTAGAAATAGAAAAACTTGAAACCATCATAGGTACTGGTGTAGTGTATGCAATGATTTTTTTCATAATTTGTGATAATATAAAAGTTCTTTCCTTGTGTTTTTGTTTTTAGGATGCACACAATTCAATTTTGGATTTTGACACGGATACTCACCTTTTTGCTGTATACGATGGCCATGGAGGGCATGAAGTGGCTGCATACACAGCGCTCAAGTTACCTGACTTCTTCAAGGATACCGAAGCATACAAGAGTGGAAATATTTCTCAAGCCCTTACAGATGCTTTCCTAGAGTTTGATGCTACTCTTGTCAAAGCTGACGTTGTTACTGTTCTCAAACAAATTGCGGGTACGAAGGACGAGGATGAAGATGAAGAAGGTATGAAGAGTGAATATCGTGAATTTTTTGGTTAGCTTTTTTTTTTTTTTTTTTTTTTTTTTTTTTTTTTTTTTGTGTGTGTGTGTGTGTGTGTGTGTGTGTGTGTGCGCATGTGTGTGTGTACCATATGAACTGTGCTTGCAATATTTCATCATCATTTTGTAGTTTAACATAGTTTTTTAGTGGTTGTAGTATGTCCTATCCAAAAATAAAGAAACTTTAGATAACGTTTCTGTTCTGGATTATATTGAGTTAGTCATGTCTTGCTCAGTAGTTTGGGAGAGAAGGGTTATTTATGAATTTCTCCAGCATTCTACCACTATTTGCAAAAAAAAAAAATATACTAGATTCCTTTTTGCATCTTCATTTTCTCTGAAAGTTCAGTAAACCATGAATTTGAGAATAGCTTATGTATACAGTATTAAAATTGGAGTCTAATCTAGTGCTAACTGACCTGAAGGATATAGAAAAATAGGGTTATGTTCCAGAAACCTCCAACAGTGCCAAAACACTTAAATTTTTAAAGTATCCTATGTTAAAAATAGTTGTTTATCTTTCCTTACAATCTGTTGGTCATTACTTGATGAATTTGAAGGGTATGAGAGAGTTAGCATTGACCTACTGGGGTGAGTTAGATAGAGACAGCATCAGCTGCCTTTTTCTTGGGGTGTTTAGGCCACTGACAGCTTTTGCAATATTGAGCAGTCAAGATATGAACATAGCTAAAAATAAAGGTCAAATTTCCCTTCTAAATTATGTCAAACATAGAGGAACTGGCTACTCCTGTCCCAAACGTACATATACTACAGTCGAATGCATTTGAGAAAATAAAAACCAAGAAAAATAAAAGTGTGGTTTAATCATAATATGTAATGAGTTTGGGGAGTGTGTCATATTCAGCAAGTCTCAGTGACAATGTTGACTTATCTCCACTACAACTTGTTCAAACATTTATTCGTTGTTTATCAGTTGTCAGCACGTTCAACAACAATAAATTTAGCTAGAATAGGTACTTCACTGTTAAAGGCACTGGAATGTATAATTAGTGTAACTGAAAATTTGCTGTACCAGGTTAATAATCCATCATTATTATTATTATTATAATTATTTTATTTTTACGTTCAAGGATGCTTTATGCTTTGACAAATTAATGGTGCTCCTCTTTCAGACAATTCCGAATCTGAGAGTGAAGAGGTGGACAATCTGTATAGGGAGGCTACAATGCCCCTTGACGAAGTCATGGCCAAGTATGCTGAGAACCCACAACTCAGTAGATGTAAAAAGGAAAAACTGAAAGAAAAGGTAAGCTTTTATACAAAGTCAGTACCATATTAGTGTTGTAATATCACATGTTGGTGTGAATAATAGAAAAAGTAAAGTATTCATAAGTTTCAATGAACTTGGAGTTAAAAAGTATAACTGTAACATTATTTCATAATAGTTTTATAATACCTAGATGAATAATGAGGATTTCTGGGTCAGCATCTATCATGTGTTTACTGATTTTGCTACCCCCTTAGATGTGAATGAAGCTTAAAACTACTGGCAAGTAGTAGATGTGCACACAATTGATGGGATCATTTCTTCATGAATATTTCTGTACCACTACTATTTTCTATCCTGCATTGTGTTAGTAATCATTTCTCTCCCTTCCTCTATTGTCCTAGCAATTGTCTTAATTCATTTTCTGCACATAGTCTTTAACACTTAATCTCAACAAATAGTCTTAGTTTTTATAATTCTTTCCCTACTCTCACAGTCCTCATAGTCATCTCACCCTTCTTACCCATATATCTCTCACCCCCTAATTTTTAGACATTATAGTATCTTGTGTATTTTCAGCAGGGAAAGATCTTTGTACATCCTTAATATATTATTTGCTTCAGTATACAGTATCCAGAAGTGCAGTGATTTTTGCAAATGATGCTAGTTTTATAATATTTCACTGAGTAGTAGGTACTTCAACAAGTCAGATTTTGTGGTAATGCATTTGAATATTCCATTTGTATCATACTGTACCTTCAAAATTTGTGAATTTTATATCCTTTAACATTTGTTCTTTATTAGGACCTTTTTTTTTTTTTTTTTTTTTTGTGATACAGTAATCATGGCTAATTTTCTTTTTCAGGGAGTTTCTCCTTTTCTGAAAGCAAAGAGTAATAGTGTGGTAGCAGATGGTGAGGAACCAATCAAATTTGCCCTTGATGATGAGGAACCAGACTCATCAGTTTCACAAGTGAATGAAGACTCTAGTACTGAGAACACTAAAGGAAACAGTGAAGGTAACCAAAATGGCACTAAAGATGAGACTGCCATTGAGGTAAATGGAGAGGAAACAGAACATATGATAAATGGTGAAGGGGGTGAGGATAATGTGGAAGAAACAAAGATAAATGGAAAATCAGATACAGAAGAGAAATTAGAAGAGTGTACAATAGAGAATGGAAACATTATTGTAAATGGTGATGACAACCAAGAAGCTGGAAAAGGCAAGGGCAAAAGCAGCAAGGGCAGTAAGGGAAAGGCTTTGTTGAAGAATTCAGAGGTACTGGCAATGAAAGTGGCAAAAGCAAAGGAAAAGAGAAGGGAGGCAGCAATTAAAGCAGCAGAAATTTACAGAAAAATTCAGGAGGGAGGTTCTGAGGAAGACCTGAGTGATGAAGAGGAAGAGGATGATGATAACTTTGAAGATGAAGGAGGGTATGTAAATACATATCACTGTAATTTTAAATAATAACCCTTAAATTTATGTAATAAACTGGTTGGAAATCTTACTCAGTTTGTAGTCCATTGCTGGTTCTCTTAACTACACTTATTCAGTGCCTTTTGTGGTTTATTCATTAGGAGACAATTACCAGACAAAGGTCTTTGTCATATTATAGGGATTAGAAAATTGATTGCTGAATATCTTTTCATTCCCCTTTCATTGTGTACCTTTTTGACTAAAAAATTATTAATTTTAAAGTTCTGTGATGATTGGACTTTATTCAGGGGTGTCCCGGTAGCATCAAAATTTTGCTCCCTAAAAATGTTGATTCCCATTTCATTGCTATTGTTTGTTTTTACTTTTTTTTTCTTTTTGTTAAAACACTAGCCATTTTCCATTAAAGTAGGGTGACCCAAATGAAAGGAAGTACATTCACCATCATTCATTCAATAGCTTTTTTTACCATAAGTATTCAGACATCACACAAGTTTTTCCCCTTCCTATTACCCTCTCTCTTTCTGAACGGCATCTCCACCCTCCTCCCTATGAGTGCAGGTACTATATTTTCTGCCTCCAGGACTCTAGTCCTGCTAACTGCTTTCCCTGAATTCCTTTCATACATGTTACCTTATTCACACTCCAATGGCATGTCAAGCCATAAAAATGCCTTGCCTCCATTTTGACAACATGCTCTCACAAGCCTGCTGGATGCTCAGGCCAGGCACTCTAAACCTCCTTACTTCCCCCTTTTCCTAGGACCCTTCCAGGATTGACCCTTACCACTCCTTCCTTCCACCCTGGATTATTATTATTTCATATAATAAGCTTCAGTTCCTGTCCAATACATCATTTTCCCTAGGAGAAAATGGGAATTCTTGTTTTATGTGGTGAAATTGAGGTCTCCAAGATACCTATAACTGAAGGAATAAAGAATGTTATAAATTATATGTATACAATATTTTTTTTTATATCTGATTCTATGTGATTACATTAATGTAAATCAGCATTAACAGATTAGGATGGGTAGCACTTAATAAAATGCAACTACAAACCCATATAACCTTTTAAATGTGTCTCAGGGAGATCCTGAACTTGGCCAGGCATCTCCAGATGTGAGGTACACCCTCTCTTTATGTAGCTTTTGCTTGTCAAGGAAATTTTACATATTGTATACAGTACTTAGATTCCCTCTGCATTATGGGCAGATATTAATTTAACTGAGCATTTAAGGTTGTACAGTAGTCCCCCATATTCCTGGGGATACATTCCAAGACCTACTGTAGATTGTAGTGAACCCCATGTGTGTTTTTCACATACATGTACGTACATACGTATGATAGTTTAATTGATAAATTACGCACATTACATTGAGAATTCACTCCTTCACTGATGGGAAGCACTTCACAGCTTCTCTTAAACATTAAAGAACTGCCAGCATCACTACTTTTGTGCTTTGGGGCCATTATTAAGCAAAATTAAGGGATATTTTTGGGCCATGATAAACCATGGATAACTGAAACCACAGAAGCAGAATCTGCAGATATGCAGGTCCTACTGTAGTTTGAAGTTCATTTTTACTAACTTGCTTAGATTTTGACAGTGAGGAAATACTTGTACCTATCAACAGTGTGATTGCTGCAAAATTACTGATGCCACAGTTAAATTTTCATCTTGGTCCCTTTATATCTACCCATAATGGGTAAATGTCTAAATAAAATTGACTTTGCAGTGAAGAAGCTGAAGAAGAAGCTGAGGGTGAAGAAAGTGAGGAGGAGGAAGAGGAGGATGTAGAAGCAGAAGATGATGATGATCCATATACAGAATTTGCCATGAATATGAAGGAGGAGGTATGTTTTGAATGATTACTACACTCTGTAAGCCTTCCATATAATGGGCTAATCGAGGGGAGCAGGTGCCGGTAATGGCAGTTGCAGTGGATAGCAAAGAGGTTGTTTTGCTGTGATTATAACAATAGTGGATAATCCTGTAGCCTACAGACTTTGCCCATTGTTTCCAAATCAATTGATCCCAATGGATTTTGTTGTATATTTTCAGTCTGTTACATGGATGGTTTACTCTACCACATATTTCTGGCCGTAAGACAAGTAGCTGAGGTAGGGGTCATCCTAGGAAAGGTTGGAGGGAGGGGAGTCTTGTATATGAGGGACTTAGATATCCAGCAAGCATGTTAGGAGTGAGTGGTGCCAAGTCATTTTTATGAGTGTGCTGTTGGAGTGTTAGCAAAGTAATATATATGAAGGGATTCAGTAAACTGGTGAGCCAAACTCTAATCCTGGAGGTGGGAAGTACATTGCCTGCATTCTGAAGGAAGGGTGGGGAATGGCTGGTGTGCTACAAAAAAAAAAATGTATATACTTTCAGTATGTTATTTATTTTATTTATTTTTTTTTTCAACAAGTCGGCCGTCTCCCACTGAGGCAGGGTGACCCAAAAAAGAAAGAAATCCCCAAAAAGAAAATACTTTCATCATCATTCAACACTTTCACCACACTCACACATTATCACTGTTTTTGCAGAGGTGCTCAGAATACAACAGTTTAGAAGCATACACATATAAAGATACACAACATATCCCTCCAAACTGCCAATATCCCAAAACCCCTCCTTTAAAGTGCAGGCATTGTACTTCCCATTTCCAGGACTCAAGTCCGACTATATGAAAATAACCAGTTTCCCTGAATCCCTTCACTAAATATTACCCTGCTCACACTCCAACAGATCGTCAGGTCCCAAGTATCATTCGTCTCCATTCACTCCTATCTAACACGCTCATGCACGCTTGCTGAAAGTCCAAGCCCCTCACCCACAAAACCTTTACCCCCTCTTTCCAACCCTTTTGAGGACGACCCCTACCCCTCCTTCCTTCCCCTATAGATTTATATGCTTTCCATGTCATTCTACTTTGATCCATTCTCTTTAAATGACCAAACCACCTCAACAACCCCTCTTCTGCCCTCTGACTAATGCTTTTATTAACTCCACACCTTCTCCTAATTTCCACATTCCGAATTTTCTGCATAATATTTACACCACACATTGCCCTTAGACAGGACATCTCCACTTCCTCCAACCGTCTCCTCGCTGCTGCATTTACCACCCAAGCTTCACATCCATATAAGAGTGTTGGTACTACTATACTTTCATACATTCCCTTCTTTGCCTCCATAGATAACGTTTTTTGACTCCACATATACCTCAACGCACCACTCACCTTTTTTCCCTGATCAATTCTATGATTAACCTCATCCTTCATAAATCCATCCGCCGACACGTCAACTCCCAAGTATCTGAAAACATTCACTTCTTCCATACTCCTCCTCCCCATTTTGATATCCAATTTTTCTTTATCTAAATCATTTGATACCCTCATCACCTTACTCTTTTCTATGTTCACTTTCAACTTTCTACCTTTACACACATTCTCAAACTCATCCACTAACCTTTGCAATTTTTCTTTAGAATCTCCCATGAGCACAGTATCATCAGCAAAAAGTAACTGTGTCAATTCCCATTTTGAATTTGATTCCCCATAATTTAACCCCACCTCTCTCCCGAACACCCTAGCATTTACTTCTTTTACAACCCCATCTATAAATATATTAAACAACCATGGTGACATTACACATCCCTGTCTAAGACCTACTTTTACCGGGAAGTATTCTCCCTCTCTTCTACACACCCTAACCTGAGCCTCACTATCCTCATAAAAACTCTTAACAGCATTTACTAACTTACCACCTATTCCATATACTTGCAACATCTGCCACATTGCTCCTTTATCTACTCTATCATATGCCTTTTCTAAATCCATAAATGCAATAAAAACTTCCCTACCTTTATCTAAATACTGTTCACATATATGCTTCAATGTAAACACTTGATCTACACATCCCCTACCCACTCTGAAGCCTCCCTGCTCATCCGCAATCCTACATTCTGTCTTACCTCTAATTCTTTCAATTATAACCCTACCGTATACTTTTCCTGGTATACTCAGTAAACTTGTTCCTCTATAATTTTTTACAATCTCTTTTGTCCCCTTTCCCTTTATATAAAGGGACTATACATGCTCTCCTCTTTAATTTTTTCCTGTTTTCCATTTGTACACTCCTATCATATCTCTAAGTGATGAGTTACTTATCGCACATACTTGCAGCACTTGGATATCTTTTTCATTAACAATAGATACGTAAGTGTTGTAAACATATCTAACTTGTCAACATGTTGGTATTTTTTTTTTTTTTCATGTTGGCCATCTACCTAGGCAGGGTGACTCAAAAAAGAAATACTTCATCATTTTCAGTATTGTATACCATATAATGAATTCTCTGCATATTATTTATGCCACACTGTCGTGTGTGTGGCATAAATATTATGCAGAGAATTTGTAGTGTAGAATTTAGGAGGTGTGGAGTTACTAAAAGTATTATTCAGAGGACTGAGGAGGGGTTGTTGAGGTGGTTTAGTCATTTGGAAAGGATGGAGTAAAGTAGGATGACTTGGAGGGTGTATTAACCTGTATTGGAGGGAAGGATGGGTAGGGGTTGTTCTAGGAAAGAATGGAGGGAGAGGGTGAAAGAAGTTTAGTGTGAAAGGGGCTTGGAGATACAGCAGGTATGTATGAGCCTCTTAGTTAGGAGTGAGTGGAGACGAATGAGTTTTAAGACTTGATGAGCTATTGGAGTGTGAGCAGGGTGATATTTTGTGAAGAATTTCAGGGAAACTGGTTCGCCAGACTAGAGTTCTTGAAGTGGGAAGTACAATGCCTGCACTTTAAAGGAGGGGTAAATTTAGGATATATGCTGTTTAGAATAACATCTAAATGTTGTATCTGCGCACCACTGGAAAGACAGTGATAGTGTGAATGATAATGAAAGTGTTTATTTTTTTTTTGGGTCACCCTACCTTGGTGGGAGACAGCCAGCGTGTTTAAAAAAAATATGGTAAACGGTTTAATGTCAAATGCAATTCCTGTATGAGGAACATTTGTAATAATAGTTTTAGAGGTTTTTCAGTGTGAGAAAATGGTACGATGGTGATTTTTTCGGTTTATTTATTAAGCATAGTGGAATATTAATAATGTACTGTGTGCAATCTCTTCAGCCTGGCTTTGACAGTGGTTGCACAGCTTGTGTGGCCCTTATCAGAGGGACTGAACTGTATGTTGCCAATGTCGGCGACTCTCGTTGTGTTGTATCAAGAGATGGAAAGGCCATAGAAATGAGCTTGGATCACAAACCTGAAGATGATCCAGAGGCTGCCAGAATTATCAAAGCAGGAGGACGAGTAACAGCCGACGGGCGTGTTAATGGAGGGCTCAACCTCTCACGAGCAATTGGTTAGTGTGTATAATTACCTATTTGAGTTTTATAAAATGGGAGCTCAAACTCTTGGTACCACATTTTACTGTTTGACTGACCAGCATGAAAAATACTTTGTTTTGAACCTCCTGTATGGATTACACATCGTCATCGTTCATTTCATTTTATACTTAGGTTGAAAAACTTTTTGCACATCCTAATGACTTATTCACTTTTGTAGTTTCCATATACAGGTCCACATCCCTTTATCCGAAATTCTGAAATTCGAAAAGTTCCAAAAACTGAAGTTTTTTGTGGCATGTGGAGCGTCGGTTATTTGTATTACAGCCTTGTGACCAAGGAATTTTATGCTCCATGAAATGGGAAGTACAATGCCTGCACTCTAAAGGAGGGGTTCAGGATATTAGCAGTTTGGAGGGATATGTTGTGTATCTTTATAGGTATGTGCTTCTAAACTGTTGTGTTCTGAGCACCTCTGCAAAAGCATTGATTATGTGTGAGTGAGGTGAAGGTGTTGAATGATGATGAAAGTATTTTCTTTTTGGGGATTTTCTTTCTTTTTTGGGTCACCCTGCCTCGGTGGGACACGGCCGACTTGTTAAAACAAACAAACAAACAAACAAAAAAAAAAATGAAGAGCAAGTATAAAGACTTATTTTTTAAACTGCATGCTCGCTGCATTTAACAGAGGAGTAGGAATCCAAGACTTTCAGTGTTAAGGATGCCATTTATGCAATTGTTAATGCTTGGAAGGATATTGATAAATCAACATTAACAAATGCCTAGCACAGACTTTGGCCTAAAATGATGTTTGATGTAATGAGCCTACAGATGAAGACTTTGAAGGATTTCATGTTACTGATGAAATGATGATGATATCAAACCTTGTAACTCACGCTAAAAGTTTATGGGATGAAAGTGTAAATAAGTTACAGGAAGCTGATATCGAAGAAATGCTGAGCATTGACACTGATGCACCTGTTGTGCATTCTGTAGTAGTATATGTAGTCTTTATTTATCCCACTTAGTGTGAGTATTCGTACGTTTTTGCTACAATGTTAATGTTTATGAGGTGCTACCTTAGACCCCACACCTTCATTCTGAAACTTGAAAAGTTCTAAAATTCGAAACGCTACTGGCCCCAAGGGTTTCGGATAGAGGGATGTAGACCTGTAGTAACATGCTCATTTTTTTTTCTAGTATTTTGGATGTTTAATCACATGTCTCATCTTTGTTCTTCCAGATTGGAGATGTAGTTCTCTCATATTTCTCATATTTTAGTTTATCTCTGTCACCAATACGGATACACTTCACACCCTGTCAGGTTTCTAGTTTGACTAGGTGAGGGTTCCACACAGGTGCTGTGTAATGAAGGCTTGCTCTTCACTATACAGATAGTCAGAAAACCTTAACTGACTGTCTTAATTCTGCCACATGCCTAAATTATTGGGAAAGCCTAAAATTCCACAAGTTTTACTCCCTGGATACAGGAGATACATGATAATTTTCAGGTAAAAACATACTGGAGACTGATTCTAAATTTCAACACTGAAATTACTCTTTGCAAGAGGCATGTGTGGTGCAAAATACCCTTATTGTCAGGAGGAATCTTGAAAAATTTCTTAATGCTGTTCTTAACCCTTTCAGGGTTTTGGCCGTACTAGTACGGCTTACGCACCAGGGTTTTTGACGTATTAGTACGCCTAAATTCTAGCGCCCTCAAATCTAGTGAGAGAAAGCTGGTAGGCCTACATATGAAAGAATGGGTCTATCTGGTCAGTGTGCGCAATATAAAAAAAATCCTGCAGCACACAGTGCGTAATGAGAAAAAAAAAACTGACCGTGTTTTTGGATTAAAACGGCAACTTTGCACTGTATTTTCGTATGGTATTTATTGTTGTATTCTAGTTTTCCTGGTCTCATTGTATAGAATGTAAGACATATTACATAAATTGAGATGATTTTGACTGGTTTTACAAAGAAAAGTACCTTGAAATTGAGCTCAAAGTAGCAGAAATGTTCGATTTTTACCAAATTTCGACAGTAAACAAATCATGCTATGCGTCCAATACACATCAACTGGTGAATCTAATATTCTTTCACAAGTGCGCTGATATTATTTATACCATTTCTACACTAATGCAGTAGTCTGCATAGCACTAAATCTTCTATTTTTTTTTTGTGAGAATAAAAATTCAAAGTGGAAAGCAAAAGAATGTAAGAAGGGCATGGGGACGTGACTAATGAACAGAGGAAATGTTATTTTAGTGCCAGGAATGTCTTTGTTGTTTATTCTGGACCCTATTCAGAAATTGGCATCGTTTGAAATTTGTGAAATTGGCAAAATTGCTAAATTCTGACCACTGTATTGGATAGTTGAAATCAGTAAATGGGTGGTTTCTTGTACTCGTTTGATAGAAAAAATGGAGTTCTAGCGAAATAGTTATGATTTTTGTTGACAAGTACACTGGAATTGGCCGAAAATAAGGCTCAAAGTGGGCAAAATCGCTGATGCGTAAACATCATCGAGACCACTAACTTCACGAGAGCATAATTCCGTAAGTTTTCCATCAAATTTCATACTTTTGGTGTCATTATGATCGGGAAAAGAGAATCTCTATCTTTACATAAGAAAAAATAATTTTTTTTTTTTTTGAAATTTGGCCGACCCTGAGAACAAGTCTCTGAGAGAGCCTGTCAACCCTGGAAGCATTAATCAGCTAGTGCTTATAAGAATAGTGGTGCATTGCAGTAAGCCTATTGGCCCATGCTAGGCCGGACCAGTTCACATCCAACCACTCCCGTTTGTATATCTGTCTAATCAGTATGTAAAGTTGCTCAAAGTTCTTGCTTCATTGGCACTGCCTGGGAGTTTGTTCCACTACATCCTTTTTAAATTTGTCCAGCTTGACTCCACTGCTGCAAATTCTGTCTTGGTTAGATTTTTTTTTTTTTTTTTTATCAACACACTGGCTGTCTACCACCGAGGCAGGGTAGCCAAAAAAAAGAAACACTTTTCGCCATCATTCAACCCCCCTTTTCCCATATAGTTTACTAAAAATAAAAAAAAATGTTTTTTATCTCCCCCTATATTCCTTTTTTCATTTGTGCACATTAGCCATGTGTCCCCTAATTATGAAGCTTTTTTTTTTTTTTTTATACAACAAGTCGGCTGTCCAAGCCCCTCGCCCACAAAACCTCCTTTACCCCCTCCTTCCAATCTTTTCGAGGATGACCCCTACCCCGCCTTCCTTCCCATACAAATTTATACACTCTAAGTCATTCTACTTTGTTCCATTCTTTCTATATGACCAAACCACCTCAACAACCCCTCTTCAGCCCTCTGACTGATACGTTTAGTACTCCACACCTAATTTCCACACTCCCCTATAATTTTTTCACTCTTTTGTCCCCTTTGTCTTTATACAAGGGAACTATGCATATGCTCTGCCAGTCCCAAGGTACCTTACCCTCTTCCATACATTTATTAAATAAAAGCACCAACCACTCTAGAACTATATTCCCACCTGCTTTAAACATTTCTGTCTTTATCCCAGCTGCCCTACATCCTTTCATTCTAGACCTTGCTTTTATGACAGAAAATAAATGGCTGAGTTCCACTGAGTCACTAAACTCAGTACTGACCCAAAGCAATTTGTTCTTCAATCCTGTTTTAACTTTCCTCAGTTTCATCCTTCCACTTCCACTTCTAAATCTAGATCTAACAAGGTTATAGGGAAGTTCTGGTTTGGAAATAGTCGTAGATGAGTGGGATAAACTCCCAGGTAACAGGTAGCATCGCTAAAACAGAAACTTTGGGTAGCTTTAAATATAGGTTGAATGGATATACAAGTTTGGATGTGAATTGGTCTTGCCTAAACTTGTTGCAGTACTTCCCTGTTCTTATGTATAGACATTTTCTAAATGCTATCCTTATATTACCATGCGCTGTTAAAATATTTTTGGTGTGTAATTACCTATTGAGAGAGGGGATGTTCTCCAGTATTAGGTCATGCCTCTTAACCGACTGACATAATTAAGCTGAAGGGGGTGGGAGAGTTTCAGTGGAGAGGAATAAATGGGATTAGGTCAGGGGTTTCAAACAGAGTTAGAGCTAAAGAAGGAGTAGCAATAATGTTGAAGGATAAGCTATGACAGGAAAAGAGGGACTATAAATGTATAAATTCAAGGATTGTGGAGTAAAATAAAGATTGGATGTGAAAAGTGGGTTATATTAAGCGTGTATGCACCTGGAGAAGAGAGAATTGTAGAGGAGAGAGAGATTTTGGGAAATGTTGAGTGAATGCATGGGGAGTTTTGAATCAAGTGTGAGAGTAATGGTGGTTGGGGATTTCAATGCTAAAGTGGGTAAAAATGTTATGGAGGGAGTAGTAGGTAAATTTGGGGTGCCAGGGGTAAATGTAAATGGGGAGCCTTTAATTGAGCTATGTGTAGAAAGAGATTTGGTAATAAGTAATACATATTTTGTGAAAAAGAGGATAAATAAATATACAAGGTATGATGTAGCACGTAATGAAAGTAGTTTGTTAGATTATGTATTGGTGGATAAAAGGTTGATGGATAGGCTAAAGGATGTACATGTTTATAGAGGGGCAACTGATATATCGGATCATTATTTAGTTGTAGCTACAGTTAGAGTAAGAGGTAGATGGGAAAAGAGGAAGGTGGCAACAAGAAGTAAGAGGGAGGTGAAAGTGTATAAACTAAGGGAGGAGGAAGCTCGGGTGAGATATAAGCAACTATTGGCAGAAAGGTGGGCTAGTGCAAAGATGAGTAGTGGGGGGGTTCAAGAGGGTTGGAATAGTTTTAAAAATGCAGTATTAGAATGTGGGGCAGAAGTTTGTGGTTATTGGAGGGTGGGGGCAGGAGGAAAGAGGAGTGATTGGTGGAATGATGAAGTAAAGGGTGTGATAAAAGAGAAAAAGGTAGCTTATGAGAGGTTTTTACAAAGCAGAAGTGTTATAAGAAGAGCAGAGTATATGGAGAGTAAAAGAAAGGTTGAGAGAGTGCAAAAGGAGAGCAGATGATAGAGTGGGAGAGGCACTGTCAAGAAATTTTAATGAAAATAAGAAAAAATTTTGGAGTGAGTTAAATAAGTTAACAAAGCCTACGGAAAGTATGGATTTTTTTTTTTTTTTTTTTTTCAACAAGTCGGCCGTCTCCCACCGAGGCAGGGTGACCCAAAAAAAAAAGAAAGAAAATCCCCAAAAAGAAAATACTTTCATCATCATTCAACACTTTCACCACACTCGCACATTATCACTGTTTTTGCAGAGGTGCTCAGAATACAACAGTCTAGAAGCATACACATATAAAGATACACAACATATCCCTCCAAACTGCCAATATCCCAAACCCCTCCTTTAAAGTGCAGGCATTGTACTTCCCATTTCCAGGACTCAAGTCCAACTATATGAAAATAACCGGTTTCCCTGAATCCCTTCACTAAATATTACCCTGCCCACACTCCAACAGATCGTCAGGTCCCAAGTACCATTCGTCTCCATTCACTCCTATCTAACACGCTCACGCACGCTTGCTGGAAGTCCAAGCCCCTTGCCCACAAAACCTCCTTTACCCCCTCTCTCCAACCCTTTCGAGGACGACCCCTACCCCGCCTTCCTTCCCCTATAGATTTATATGCTTTCCATGTCATTCTACTTTGATCCATTCTCTCTCTAAATGACCAAACCACCTCAACAACCCCTCTTCTGCCCTCTGACTAATACTTTTATTAACTCCACACTTTCTTTCTTTCAACACACCAGCCGTATCCCACCGAGGCGGGGTGGCCCAAAAGGAAAAACGAAAGTTTCTCCTTTTACATTTAGTAATATATACAGGAGAAGAGGTTACTAGCCCTTGCTCCCGGCATTTTAGTTGCCTCTTACAACACGCATGGCTTACGAGGAAGAAATTCTGTTCCACTTCCCCATGGAGATAAGAGGAAATAAACAAGAATAAGAACTAGAAAGAAAATAGAAGAAAACCCAGAGGGGTGTGCATATATGTGCTTGTACATGTATGTGTAGTGTGACCTAAGTGTAAGTAGAAGTAGCAAGACGTACCTGAAATCTTGCATGTTCATGAGACAGAAAAAAGGACACCAGCAATCCTACCATCATGTAAAACAATTACAGGCTTTCGTTTTACACTCACTTGGCAGGACGGTAGTACCTCCCTGGGCGGTTGCTGTCTACCAACCTACTACCTATAATTAACTCCACACCTTCTCCTAATTTCCACACTCTGAATTTTCTGCATAATATTTACACCACACATTGCCCCTAAACAGGACATCTCCACTGCCTCCAACCGTCTCCTCGCTGCTGCATTTACCACCCAAGCTTCACACCCATATAAGAGTGTTGGTACTACTATACTTTCATACAGTCCCTTCTTTGCCTCCATAGATAACGTTTTTTGACTCCACATATACCTCAACGCACCACTCACCTTTTTTCCCTCATCAATTCTATGGATTTGTATGTTATTTGTATGGATTTGTCAGTTAAAAACAGAGTAGGGGAGTCAGTAGATGGGGAGAGGGAGGTATTAGGTAGATGGCAAGAATATTTTGAGGAACTTTTAAATGTTGAGGAAGAAAGAGAGGCGGTAATTTCATGCACTGGCCAGGAAGGTATACCATCTTTTAGGAGTGAAGAAGAGCAGAATGTAAGTGTGGGGGAGGTACGTGAGGCATTACGTAGAATGAAAGGGGGTAAAGCAGCTGGAAAATGATGGGATCATGACAGAAATGTTAAAAGCAGGGGGGGGGGGATATAGTGTTGGAGTGGTTGGTACTTTTGTTTAATAAATGCATGAAAGAGGGGAAGGTACCTAGGGATTGGCGGAGAGCATGTATAGTACCTTTATATAAAGGGAAAGGGGACAAAAGAGATTGTAAAAATTATAGAGGAATAAGTTTACTGAGTATACCAGGAAAAGTGTACGGTAGGGTTATAATTGAAAGAATTATTAGAGATAAGACAGAATGTAGGATGGCAGATGAGCAAGGAGGTTTCAGAGTGGGTAGGGGATGTGTAGATCAAGTGTTTACATTGAAGCATATATGTGAACAGTATTTAGATAAAGGTAGGGAAGTTTTTATTGCATTTATGGATTTAGAAAAGGCATATGATAGAGTGGATAGAGGAGCAATGTGGCAGATGTTGCAAGTATATGGAATAGGTGGTAAGTTACTAAATGCTGTAAAGAGTTTTTTTGAGGATAGTGAGGCTCAGGTTAGGGTGTGTAGAAGAGAGGGAGACTACTTCCCAGTAAAAGTAGGTCTTAGACAGGGATGTGTAATGTCACCATGGTTTAATATATTTATAGATAGGGTTGTAAAAGAAGTAAATGCTAGGGTATTCAGGAGAGGGGTGGGATTAAATTATGGGGAATCAAATTCAAAATGGGAATTGACACAGTTACTTTTTGCTGATGATACTGTGCTTATGGGAGATTCTAAAGAAAAATTGCAAAGGTTAGTGGATGAGTTTGGGAATGTGTGTAAAGGTAGAAAGTTGAAAGTGAACATAGAAAAGAGTAAGGTGATGAGGGTATCAAATGATTTAGATAAAGAAAAATTAGATATCAAATTTGGGAGGAGAAGTATGGAAGAAGTGAATGTTTTCAGATACTTGGGAGTTGACGTGTCGGGGGAAATGGATTTATGAAGGATGAGGTTAGTCATAGAATTGATGAGGGAAAAAGGTGAGTGGTGCGTTGAGGTATATGTGGAGTCAAAAAACGTTATCTAGGAGGCAAAGAAGGGAATGTATGAAAGTATAGTAGTACCAACACTCTTATATGGATGTGAAGCTTGGGTGGTAAATGCAGCAGCGAGGAGACGGTTGGAGGCAGTGGAGATGTCCTGTCTAAGGGCAAGTGTGGGTGTAAATATTATGCAGAAAATTGGGAGTGTGGAAATTAGGAAAAGGTGTGGAGTTAATAAAAGTATTAGTCAGAGGGCAGAAGAGGGGTTGTTGAGGTGGTTTGGTCATTTAGAGAGAATGGATCAAAGTAGAATGACATGGAAAGCATATAAATCTATATGGAAAGGAAGGCGGGGTAGGGGTCGTCCTCAAAAGGGTTGGAGAGAGGGGGTAAAGGAGGTTTTGTGGGCGAGGGGCTTGGACTTCCAGCAAGCGTGCATGAGTGTGTTAGATAGGAGAGAATGGAGACGAATGGTACTTGGGACCTGACGATCTGTTGGAGTGTGAGCAGGGTAATATTTAGTGAAGGGATTCAGGGAAACCGGTTATTTTCATATAGTCGGACTTGAGTCCTGGAAATGGGAAGTACAATGCCTGCACTTTAAAGGAGGGGTTTGGGATATTGGCACTTTGGAGGGATATGTTGTGTATCTTTATACGTATATGCTTCTAAACTGTTGTATTCTGAGCACCTCTGCAAAAACAGTGATAATGTGAGTGTGGTGAAAGTGTTGAATGATGATGAAAGTATTTTCTTTTTGGGGATTTTTTTTTTTTTTTTTTTTTTTTGGGTCACCCTGCCTCGGTGGGAAACGGCTGACTTGTTGAAAAAAAAAAAAAAAAATCTATTTTTCAGTCCCTTTATAAACCTTGTGTCTACTATCATTTTTCAGCTCTTCCCACATGTTGACCACACAGTTGCAGAAATGCTTTCTGATTTCTTTGGGTGTAATTTCCTAGCTTGCTTTATTTATCTTTTTAGCCATGCTGGTGAGAGTATTCAAGTCAACCCTGACAAGCATTATGGTAAGGTAAACCCCTCTCATAATGCAGAGGACATGTTCCTGAAAATTGGGCGGGATGGAAAAAAAGCATAGTAAGTTGAAAAATTGAAAGGGAAAAAAAAGGGTTTTGCATTTCAGAGATTTAAAAATTTGGGGTTTAAAGAAACAAACTCCTAATGTGGGGCCCAAAACATTTGTCAAAAAAAAGGGGATTGCCTTTTTATTTCATAAAATTTCCCCATTGTGTCAGTTTTTAAAATCCCATTTTCTCTCAGCTCTTTAATTTTTTCCCCCCCAAAAATTTCGATATTCAAATTTAAGTTTTTAAAAATTTATTTGCAGTTAACTTTTTTTCTATTTTGTCTTTTTTGATTGGGGGTATGTGGAGAGGGTTGAGGGGATGCCTGTAGGTAGCTATTGCATTGTTTGTGGCTGCAGTAGTTGGTTATATTGGAGGTTTTAATTTCTCTGAAATTACATCAGTTTCTATAAAGTATTTGTAGTATTTATAAGAGTTGATGTTAGGGCATCATTACTTGCTCCAGTTTTTGCTTCAGAGAATTTCTCTTTAAACATGTTAAGCCCTTTTAGTGTGAAATTCTCTGAGCAAAAAGTGTTGGCAGTCTGCATCATATGCCCCAACCTAAGCTTTTCCCAAAAATTTCCTCTTCTTTTACTTTTCGGGAATTTTACACTTATTCTTTTTCGTTGCACCCCCGTATAAACTAGTTATTCCTTTTGCCAATGTTTGTAATTTAGCATTGAAAGCGTATTTTTTTGATGCATGTTTTTTTTTTTAAAGAAAAAAAGTTTTTAAAGCAGTCTTTTTAGATTTGGGTTTGTGGTAGAGAAAAAGTGGGGAGGGTTTAAGCATTTGGGACGGGTTTGGGGAAACATTTTCCCATTACAGTGTTTTCCTTTACACAACAATTTTGTGTTTTTAAAAAAAATTTGGGGGGAAAATTTTTTTTTTTTTAGTATTATAATTTTTCAAAACCCAAAACAGCCCGGGTTTTTGTTTATTAGAGGGGGCAAAGCTTTAATTTGACGCTTTTTTGCATAACCCTCGTGTATATGTTGGTGCAGGGTTTAAAACCCAAAATTAACAGCATTATAAAATGAATACTTTTGTGGAGGTTTATTTGGTGCTGCCAAGAATAAATAAAAGATTCAATTTGTTTTTTAAAGGGAAATTTGATTTTTTAATGTAAAATTTTTTGCCTCTTAGTTTCCCTTTAAAAGAAATAATTTTTTTGGGTTAGTTTTTGAGTAAATAAACTGCATGTTAAAAAGGAAAAGGAAAAACTCTGCCTGACGGGCTATTTCATCATTTTTGCTAAAAAAAAATTTTTCATTTTTTTTTTTTTTTTTTACAAAATCATGATTTTTAGCATGCTAACCTAACAATACGGGATTTACATGAAAAGTTTTGCTTTTCGGCAAAGGGGTTAAACAAATACATAAATTTTTTTTTTTTTTTTTCAACAAGTTGGCCGTTCTCCCCCCGAGGCAGGGTGACCCAAAAAAGGAAAAAAAAAAATCCCCAAAAAGAAAAATCTTTCATCAAATTCAAAACCCTTTTTCCCACACCACACATTTTCCTGTTCTTTCAGAGGGGGCTCAGAAATACCCAAAAGTTTAGAAGCATATACGTTTTAAAAATACACAACATATCCCCCCAAAGTGCCAAAATTTCCCAAAAACCCCCCCTTTAAAGTGCAGGCATTGTTTCTTCCCTTTTTCCCGGATCGAGGGCCCACCCATATGGAAAAAAACCGGTTTCCCCGAATCCCCTTTACTAAATTTACCCCGCTTTACACCCCCCCAGATGTTTAGGCCCCAAATACCATTTTCTCCCTTCACCCTATCTTTAAAACGCTACGCACGCTTGCTGGAAGTTTCCCAAACCCCCTTTCCCACAAAACCTCCTTTACCCCCTCTCACCCAAAAACCCTTTTGGGAAAGACCCCTTTCCCCCTTTCCCTTTCCCCCATAGATTTGTATGCTTTCCATGTCATTCTACTTAGATCCCTTTCTCCCCTAAATGACCAAACCACCTAAAAAAACCCTTTTTTCTGCCCTTGACTTTAAAACTTTTATTAAAATCCACACCTTTTCCTAATTTCCCCCACTCTGAATTTTCTGCCCAAAAATTTTCACCACACATTGCCTTGACAGGGCATCTCCACGCCCCCCAATGTCCCTCGTACTGCATTTACCCCCCAAGCTTCACCTCCATATAAAAGTGTTGGTACTACTTTACTTTCCCTACATTCCCTTCTTTGCCTCCCTAGATAACGTTTTTTTTTACTTTCCCCATATACCTAACGCATCACTTTACCTTTTTTCCCCCGTCCCAAATTTTAGAATTTTCCCCATTTCCCTTTATAAAAACCCTCCGCCAAACCGGGCAATTCCAAGTATCTGAAAAAAAATTCATTCTTCCTACTCCTTTCCCCCCCAATTTGATATTTCCAAATTTTTTTATTAAATCATTTGATACCCCCATCACCTTTCTCTTTTCTATGTTCATTTCAACTTTCTTTCCCCTTTTTACACATTTTTCCCCAAAATTTATTTTAAATAACCCTTTTCAATTTTTTTTTTAGACTTCCATAAAACCGAAACATTTTGCAAAAAAATAACTGTCAATTTTCCCCTTTTGAATTTGATTCCCCATAATTTAATCCCATCCCTCTCCCGAACACCCTAAACATTTTCTTCTTGTACCCAAACCCCTCTATAAATTATTAAACAATGGTGACATTACCAACCCCGTCTAAAACCCATTTTACTGGGAAGTATTTTCCCTCTCTTCTACCCCCCCCTAACCCGAGCCTCCCCTTTTCCCCATACCCAAAATTTAAAAAAGCATTTTTGGGAACTTACCCCCCTATTCCATATACTTTCAACATTTTGCCACATTGTCCTTTTTCCCCTCATCATATGCCTTTTTTAAATCCATAAATGGGAATAAAAACTTCCCCACCCCTTTTTCTAATTCGGGTTTCCTTTTTGCTTTAATGTAAACATTGATTACACCCCTACCCCCCCTGGCCTCCCTGCTCATCCCCCAATCCTACATTCTGTCTTTGCCTCTAATTCTTTCAATTACAGTGGACCCCCGCTAACGATCACCCCGAATGCCCCAATTTATGTAAGTGTATTAGAAGTGCGTTTGTACGTTACTTTTGGGGGTCTGAAAATGGCTAATTACTTCACAATTTCCCTTTAGGGAACAAATTCTGTCGTACGGCATGAACATATTCTGAGTGAAAAAATATCGTTAACCGGGGGGCCACTGTTTAAAACCCACCGTATACTTTTCTGGGATACTCAGTAAAAATTGTCTATATTTTTTTCAATCTCTTTTTCCCCCCTTTTCCCCTTTATATAAAGGGGCTATGCATGCTCTCCACCAATCCCTAGGTACCTTCCCCTCTTTCATACATTTATTAAACAAAAGTACCAACCACTCCAACACTATATCCCCCCCTGCTTTTAACATTTCTGTCATGATCCCATCAGTTCCAGCTGCTTTACCCCCTTTCATTCTACGTAATGCCTCACGTACCTCCACCACACTTACATTCTGCTCTTCTTCACTCCTAAAAGATGGTATACCTTCCTGGCCAGTGCATGAAATTACCGCCTCCCTTTCTTCCTCAACATTTAAAAGTTCCTCAAAATATTCTCGCCATCTACCTAATACCTCCATGTCTCCATCTACTAACTCCCCTACTCTGTTTTTAACTGACAAATCCATACTTTCCGTAGGCTTTCTTAACTTGTTTAACTCCAAAAATTTTTCTTATTTTCATTAAAATTTCTTGACAGTGTCTCTCCCACTCTATCATCTGCTCTCCTTTTGCACTCTCACCACTCTCTTCATAATTAATTGTGAGACATTTTTTCCTGAAACTTTTTTCCCCTAAATTATATATTACTGTCCGAGAACCAAAGCAAAGACTCTGAATATCCTCCAAATCTGTGTTCCAACTTAAAGGTGTCTCACAGTAAGTAAGAAATTAATACATACTCTTTTGACTTTAGTGTAAGAAAGCAGTTAATACACATCTTGTAAAATCGTAATAACACTGTTATAAGTAATTCTCCAAACAGTGTTTCACCTCATGGCAAGCTAGTTCTAAAACTAGCAGGCCAGTGCGCTATCCACTTACCATGCCAGCCTAATAAGCTTCATGTAGCAAAGTGAATCTCATTAGGCCGGCAAGTCAGTTAATACATATACTGTCTTCCCCAGGGGATCATGGATACAAGCAGAACAAGAACCTGAGCCCTGAAGAACAGATGATAAGCCCTTTGCCTGATGTGCGTTCGATGACACTGGAACCCAAAGACAGTTTCATGATTGTTGCTTGTGATGGAATCTGGAATTCCCTCTCCTCTCAGGAAGCTTGTGATTTTGTCTCTAAGAGACTTTCTGAAGATAAGAAACTCTCAGAAATATGTGAAGAAGTAAGTACTATATCACTGTTTCAGATGTTCAAGTTCATATTATATTCTGCAAGTTTTCCTAATTCTTACAACATCATACCAATACATGCATTATTCTTTAATCTGCACTTGATTCAGTTTTTTACAGTACAGGTCGGCCATCACTAATCCGGCAATCAGTTATCCGGTTCCATCAGTAATCCAGCACTAATTTCATAAGAACATAAGAAAGGAGGAACACTACAGTAGGCCTGTTGGCCCATACTAGGCAGGTCCTTTACAATTCATCCCACTAACAAAACATTTGCCCAACCCAATTTTCAATGTTACCCAAGAAATAAGCTCTGATATGCAAGTCCCACTCAAATCCAGCCCCTCTCACTCGTGTATTTAACCAACCTAAATTTGAAACTGCCCAAAGTCCTAGCCTCAATAACCCAACTAGGTAGACTGTTCCACTCATCATCTACCCTATTTCCAAACCAATACTTACCTATGTCCTTTCTAAATCTAAACTTGTCTAATTTAAATCCATTACTGTGGGTTCTCTCTTGGAGAGATATCCTCAAGACCTTAGTTATATCCCCTTTATTAATATCCAACTTCCACTTATACACTTCCATCATGTCTCCCCTCATTCTTCGTCTAACAAGTGAATGTAATTTAAGAGTCTTCAATCTTTCTTCATAAGGAAAATTTCTAATGCTATGTATTAATTTAGTCATTCTACGCTGAATGTTTTCTAACGAATTGATGTCCATTCTGTAATATGGAGACCAGAACTGAGCTGCATAATATAAGTGAGGCCTTACTAATGATGTATAAAGCTGCAGTATAACCTCTGGACTTCTGTTGCTTACACTTTTTGATATAAATCCCAATAATCTATTTGCCTTATTACGTATGCTTAGGCATTGCTATCTTGGTTTAAGGTTGCTGCTCACCATAACTCCCAAGTCCTTTTTGCAATCTGTATGGCTAAGTTCTACATCATTTAACTTATAAGTGCTAGGGTTATGGACACTCCCGAGCTTCAGAACCTTGCATTTATCTACATTGAACTGCATCTGCCACTTTTCTGACCAAGAATCGAGTTTGTCTAAATCCTTCTGAAGTTCTCTAACATCTACGTTTGAATCAATTATCCTACCTATCTTTGTGTCATCGGCGAATTTGCTCATGTCACTAGTAATACCCTCATCAGGGTCATTGATGTATATTATAAACAACAACGGGCCTAAGACTGATCCCTGTGGTACGCCACTTGTTACAGATCCCCACTCGGATTTAACCCCATTTATGGACACACTCTGCTTCCTGTCTGTGAGCCACGACTCGATCCACGAGAGCACTTTTCCCCAATGCCATGAGTTGCCACTTTCTTTAACAGTCTTTGGTGCGGAACTCTATCAAAAGCCTTACTAAAATCTAAGTAAATAATATCAAATTCTTTATCGTGATCAACAGCCTCAAAAGCTTTACTGAAGAAAGTTAATAAATTAGTTAGACAAGAACGGCCTCTCGTGAATCCATGTTGAGTATCATTAATCAAGCTATGCTTATCCAGATGGCTTCTTATAATCTCAGCTATAATTGACTAGTAATTTGCCTACAATTGAGGTTAGGCTTATTGGGCGGTAATTTGACGGTAACAACTTGTCCTCTGCTTTAAAAATAGGAATTACATTAGCCATCTTTCACATATCAGACACTACACTAATTTCAAATTTCATCATTATACTGACTCAGATATTGTGCAGATGGTTGTAAATTCACAGCAGCAAGCCAGTGGAGGAGAAAGCAGTGATGAAAATGAGGAAGATGTAGCAGAAAGTCTCTATTGATAGGTCAATTGTTTTCTAACCTAACCACTATGTAATCTGGCACACTACAGGTCCCAGTGATGCCAGATTAGTGATGGCTGACCTGTACTAATCATGTGGCTCATTTAATTTAAACACAAGAAATTGTTTGTTATATTGTCTGACTCAATTTGCCATTGTGACATTAGCATTATTAGGTATCCACAGTGCAATCTCTTTCTTACACATACTGTATTTTACACCTGTTATAAATCACTTAATGCTCTTATTAATCCTTCTTCATGGTAGCTTGGGCCTAGTGAGTGAGGGGATTGTTTATAGGGAAAGGGAAAAAGTTAAAATGTGGAATGAGGAAAGCAACTTAGTGGTTAGATAGTATACCAGAAAGCCATATCGTACTACAAAAGTGTGTGTAAGAAGGCTGAAAAGCCTTCACAAGAATGAACATTTAGTGCTGGTTGGTTTGATATTTAAATGGTTTAGTCTCTACACAATCTTATTAATGCAAAATAATGTGTAAGGAGGACAGAAATCCTTCACAATAAGAGTACGATTTGTGCTGGTTTGTTTGATAGGTTTAAACAGTTCAGTGGGAAAAGTGCGTCAGCTGATCACATGATCATAACCCACAGCCATCCACCTCAACCTAGTAGGGCCACATCAAGTATCTGTGCACACTTTATAGCAATATGCAGGAAGAACAAGAAATTGAAGGTAAGATAAAATTCATTCTTGTCACTTTGCTTCTTTTAAAAAAGAAAGTTGGATAGTAAGTTATGGTCTTCAGGCTGACTGAGGTGCAGTTGGTTGTTGGGAATTTTGAGTCACCAAAGCAGTGCTTATTGATCCCTGCCCATTTTCTCTGAAAGAAATAATCTGCCCATTTTTTTTTTTCTGGATTGAATGCCCTGCTCATTTTTTCCTAAAGGATTGGGGAAGTGTTAAACTTATTAGCACCTGGGAAATGGGAGGCATTCAGGTTCAGTACAAGGGTAGGATAAGTTTAGTTCCTTGGATCAAGAGCAACTCGCCAGAATTGGAGCATCTCCCTTAAGAGTTCCGTGGAAGGAATGCACTAAACTTAGGCAACGACCTGCTTATCACAGGCCTTGGAAATTATAGGTGATGGTCCTAGCAGTTTGCTTCATGTTTATACAGTATTGTCTAGGGCCACATTAGCTCACACTTGCATATCAACAAACTCCAAGGAACACACCTCTGTTTATTTCACACATTATTCACTTTTAATAATGTTAATTTGAATTTAGAGCCAATTTTCAGAAGTGCAACCCTAGCATTGAGTGCCTACTGTACACAAAAGAATATGTTTTTAGAATTTTACATCTTTTGTCTTTATTCCTCAGCTGTTTGATCACTGCCTTGCACCAGACACCCATGGGGATGGCACAGGCTGTGACAATATGACCTGCATCATTGTGAAATTCAAAGATATGAAAGTGCAATCATGTGGACGCTGGAAGAGAACCTCAGAACAAGCAGGCAATGATGAACTTGCACAGGACGGAAAGAAACTCAAAAGTGATGGTGAATAATGACCACTTTGGCTTAGGAGATTTTTATTTTCTATTTTATTTTGAAGGGTGGGAACTTGGGGAGGGAGGGAGGGTATTATTGCTAAGCATTTGTGAGAGTGACCTTATGGGACACTTAATTTATGACCAGGAGTCTGGTCCTGTGCATCATGCCTCAGTGGTGTGAGAAGTGAATGTCATTTTGAACTGTCAAGTGTTTCACTGCTTTTGAATGATGTGAAATGTGGCTTAAAGACCTACAGACCTACTCTTACATTATAAGTTTTTAGGTTATGTCAAAGTGAAACCTTAGGGTGAAGAAAGTTTCAAAGTGACCTAAGGTGTTTTGCTAGTACGGAAACATTTATTTGATTATTGAAATTAAAACGCCTTTAGAAGGTGTTTGGTGTTAAATCATTACCAAGTAATCTGGTGAACTTACTACTATAATTTGTATTTTAATTGGGTCTGGATGGTAGATGAATGAACAGTATTTTAGCGCCCAATTCATTTGTAAGTTGTGAAAGGTGCTTTGGAAGTTATATTGACCTGGTAAATACCTACCTCCTCTCTTCTGAATAATGGAAAGGATACAAAATAAATTACATATTTTTTTTTTCCATAAATTGATAACCTCAGAGTAATAAAAGACCAATTACTGTGAATTGGTGTAGAAGTTATGAGGTATAGTTTTTGTGTGTAAACTGAAGATATTAAATTTTTTGAATATATACTCATATTTTGAGTTTTTGTTATTTGTTGGTTTAAACCAAAGGTAAACACTTCATAGAAGTTTTTTTAATATATATATTTTAAAATCCATCTTGAGATTTCATTATTGTACTAGCTTGAATCGCCTCATGGTTACAGATGAGTGAACTCTTTTGGTGATGTCTTGAGCACAAGTGTGTTTCTCACAGCATTACTGTTCTGACATTCAAGAGAGAAATCAACATCTTCATTCGTGTTAATAATGCCACTGACTTGGCTTGTGTTCCTATGCAGACGAATTAAAGTGCATACATTCAAATGACATGATTTGCCTAATTCAAAAATGATTGAAATTAACTACTTCATAGTTATGATTACATTTACAGTAATGAGAACTGTAGGAGTGACTATGCAGTTAATATCTATACTAAGTGTGAAAATGATGGTAGTCACACTTCTATATACAACTAAAAACACTGCCCTGTGAAATGGTGAGTGAGTGCATTTGTGAGATTTCTTGGAACCATATATATGTTTTTTTTTTTTTTTTTTATTATACAAGAAAAAAGCTAATGTGTGAGAAGTAAGACTACTATATTCATTTCACTTTGGCAGTTTAAGTATTTAAAAATTTTCAAAGTGTATGATGGCTGTGGTTAAATTTGTTTTAATGCTAAAGAACATTTAAGATCAAATTTTTATATATTTTATCAACTGTAAAATAAATTTTCCTTACAAATTAATTTTGTAAGAATTTTTCTTGGTTCTACTTTGCCATCACGTCATCAAGACAATACTGTGTTAGTTTTCATCCTAAGGTTCCACGTTGAGGGTGTACCAAATGGATAGACTGCTGCTACGATATGTGCTGCTGTTGGCTATAGTTAGTTCACACACAAGTACAAATTACCTAAGCATTACACATTGGAAATGTTTTTGTTGGAATTACAGCTTTCTAAAAGTTATGTGCATGGGTCTAGTATCCAGCATAATTTTTTCCCTACTAAGAATAATTCAGGGGAAATTTTTTAGAATGGAGCTGTTCCTAAGTTTGTGATGCTAATATTTCATTTCATTATAAGAAATGAATATCACAAAGTTCTTGCTTTTCCAGTTAAATACCTTAAAAGGTAAATCTAGGAGGTAGATTATTGCCTTTTTGTAATAAATTCTTTCATTGACATTGTCTCTTCTTTACATTTGAATTTAATGTAAGGATTTATCATTTTTTTTCCACATATAAGCCATTTTCCATTTGGTTTCATTATTGTACGAGTGAAGTAACCTTGCCAAACATACAACTCCTCTGAATGAAAACTATTATCCAAACAAATTATTAAAAATGTCACTGGTCTTAAGCATTTTGGAGGCAAGGATACCATTTGAGTTTTACCTAGTGTTTTCATAAAAATGGGTTAGCAGAACTTAACCCTTTGACTGTATCGGTCGTATATATACGTCTTACGAGTCGCCGTGTTTGACGTATATATACTAAAAAAATTCTAGCGGCTTCAAATCAAGCAGGAGAAAGCTGGTAGGCCCACATGTAAGAGAATGGGTCTGTGTGATCAGTATGCACCATATTAAAAAATCCTGCAGCATGCAGTGCATAATGAGAAAAAAAAAAACTCCGACCATGTTTTTGGATTAAAATGCTGACCTTGTGGTGTATTTTCATATAGTATTTATGGTTGTATTCTCGTTTTCTTGGTCTCATTTGACAGAATGGAAAACATATTATAGAAATAGAGGTGATTTTGATTGATTTTACTATGAAAAGAACCTTGAGATGGAGCTCAAAGTAGGGGAAATGCTTGTTAAATTTTTGCCGATGTTCAAAAGTAAACAAATGATGTCATTGTCCAATAAATGTCCAACTGGCCATTCTAATATGCAGTCATGAATGGGTTGACATTATTTATACAATTACAATATTGCAGTAGTCTGCATAACAGTAAATCTTCTATTTTTTGTTTGAATAAAAATTCAAAATGGAAAGCAAGAGTAATATCAGAGGGGCCTGGAGACATGACTGATGAACAAAGAAAATGTTATTTTAGAGCCAGGAATGTCTGCATTGTTCATTCTGGACCCTATTTTGAAATTTGGCATTTTTTATTTGTGTGAAATTGGCCAAATTGCAAATTTCTGACCACATTATTGGGTAGTTGAAATTGGTAAATGGGCAGTTTCTTGTACTCAATCGATAGAACAAATGGAGTTCTAAAGAAATAGCTATGAGTTTGGTCGACTGGAACAATGGAATTAGCCGAAAATAGGGCTCAAAGTGGGTGAAATCACCGATTCGTAAACATCGCCGAGGTCGCTAACTTCACGAGAGCGTAATTCCATAAGTTTTCCATCAAATTTCATTCTTTTGGTGTCATTACCATTGGGAAAAGATTCTCTATAATTTCATAAGATTTTTTTTTTTTTTTTTCCAAAATTTTTTCGATACCAGGAGACACCTCGGGATTTGGGGTTGTGACAGTCAAAGGGTTAAATCTTTTTGTATACTATAGCATATAAAATAATCCTGGTACGGTATGAATATTGCAGTCTAGAATGTAGGTAACAAAAGCCTACCTGATTAAACATAGTATAATACTTGCAGATTTTTTAAAAATAAACCTCGGGTAAGAAGTTTAACAAATGGAAACTTGTAATTTCCTATACTGCAATAATTGATTGCATTTTAAAATATCTGAATGAATACAGCTAAGTTTGAATTAAAATTTATGTGCACACGTGTAATTATGTTTTAGTGATATGCATGTGTGTAATTTCCTACTCGAGTTGGTGGGATAACCTCTGATTTCTTGGTTCTGCTTCATAACTTTCAGTTTAACTATGTAAAACAGGCCCTTCCTATCACACCTATTTTTAAACCCCTGCATAGAATTTGCTTACAATGTTTCATTGTTTGGTTAATTCCACCTCTTTACTACTAATATATCAGAGAAGCGTTTTCTGATAACCTTATTGTTCATTTGGGCGTGTAATCTCTAACCATGCCATCACTCTCTCTGGTAAAGGGTCTATCCTTTCCTACTACTACTACTACTATGCCCAGGGCTATTTTGTATGCTACAGCCTTAATATTTCTTTCTTCATAGCAGCACTGTGAATATCCTTGTACCTTCTAGTGCATTACTGTGTGAAGGTTCATCACTGGTGCTGCATACTACTCGAGAGGTTGTCCATAAAGGTAAGGAGTATTTTAAACTAGTTTCTTTCAAAGTTCTTGAATGCTTTTCACCTTTTTTTTTTTTTTTATCATATTGTCTCCCAACAAGGTAGGGTGACTCAAAGAAAGAAAGATCTACTTTAATTCGTTTAATAGCTGTGTGTGTACATCACAATTCAAATAGCTTCTAGAAGTGTTAAACCCTCATGAGTTTAGCACTTAGTTATGATTATAATAATTTTGGAACTGCACCATTCTTTTCCATTCACTGTTAACACGCTCAACACATGCTTGCTGTATCTCCAAGCCTCTTGTACACCCTCCAAGTCATCCTATTTTGCTCCATCCTCTAAATGACCAAAACCACCTCAACAATCCTTCCTCCACATCTCCCAATTTCCAAACTAAAAAAAAATTTTTTATTTTTATTTTGAGATACTGTACTTCAAAATGTCTGAAATTTTGAGCCTAGTCTGGCAATGGTCATGAAATTTCAACTCCTTCAGTTCCTTCGATATGGCTCTGACTCATGTGCTGGATGCTTAAGCTCCTATACTGCTCAAACCTTTTCACTCTCTCCAAACACTTTCTGGGATGATGGCTTCTAACCCTTCTTTCATCCATCCAGAATGTACATACTCCCTGTCAGCTTATCATGCTGTCTTCTCATTTTTTTTTTAGCTTCATATTCAAAGATGAGTAAGTAGTTTATTTCTGTTGCCAAGTCAGTAATATACACTAGGAACAATATAAGGTCCTATATGTATCCTTGTCAGATTCCACTACAGTAATATTTCATTCATCATGGCTCTCCTGTATGCAAAGTATCCTTGTGGGTATCAAGATTTTCAGTCCAGGAATATGTACTATTTATGAGTTAGCAGTAAATATAATTCGTATAAATGGGTATCTTTATTCTGGAAATGTTTTGCCACCCAGTAACTGGTTCAGTCCAATAGAAAGAATGGTGGAAAATGAATTTGAGATAATCATTCCTTCATCCTGGAGTCTGTTCAGTCCATCAACCTTGATAAAAATACAGCATGTCTACAGAGGAGTAGGTTATAATGTATACTGCAGACAGATGTGAAGCAGTGGTAGGTGGAGTTACCAGTGGAAATACCCTCTGTCTAACCTTCTTATCTTTTATAGAAGGCATGGTCCATATATTTGACCTGCAAGTCACCGACCACAAGGATATTCCTCCCTTTATTAGCAGAGGAGTTAGTGGTACCTTTATCCTCACTAACCACTAAAGTACAATCATCCTGGAGAACAGAAAAGCAATTTCCTACCTTCAATTCTGCTCCTTTAACCTTCCTCAACTTAATGTTTCTCCCTTTAATGGGAACTACTTCCCACTTGTAACTGCTGCCAACCTGCTTCCCTTCACTTACCCTAACTACCTCACATTCAATGCTATACTTTACAGACAAATTTCAGTTTTCCTATTTTCTTCCTTGAGAAGTAGAACTTCAATGCCCTGAACACACTCAAAAACACTACAGAAGTAAGCTATAATGCTCTATAACACCACTAATGCCCCAAGACAGATCCAACATCTCATGACCAATGGGAGCACAGGTCCAATTCCTTAGATCAATAGCTCCTCACCAGCATCAAATTATTATTATTATTATAATCAAAAAGAAGCGCTAAGCCACAAGGGCTCACCAGCATCAAAGAGCCTCCTTGGAGGGGCTAGGAATGTGCAGCTCTTATCTTTCCTGATAGTCCTTGTGGTTTAGCACTTCTTTTTGATTATAATAATTATCTTTCCTGGCTGACCTAGTCTTACTGTTTGTCTGAGATTTGTAGCTCATGCCCTTCCATAGTGGTGGTCAATTCTGGCTGTCATCTTGAGCAGACAAATAGGCCACTCTGGTGTTCATGACAATTAGATTAAACAATATAAGAACACACTTTCATTACCTCATAGGTCCAGGTAGTCTGTTAGTATTACAATTTCTGTTAATTAATGTTTGAAGAGACCGGGAGGTGGAACTTGATTTGCAGAGTCAAGTATGTGTATTAGCTTTCATTAACACGTATCACTAGCTGGAAGAAACAAAAAATTTAAATGCTTCATTTACTTTTAATGTATGCTATACTACAGTATGTACTTACATGTGCAACAAGACTTCAATGGCCAGATATATTCTAGGTACAGTACTGTACAAGAAATCCTTGATTTAATATACTTCAGAAATATGGGACAAAATCTGCCGGGTCAACTGACTGATTACAGATTTATCCGTTTTGATCACAGCAAAAAGAAATGTTCTCCACTATTGCCATTACCTGTCACCCACTCTCCTCACTTATCATTAAATTAAGTGCTAAACCTTTAAGGTCATACTGCTGTGGAGATGAGCTAAAGTAGAAATATGCAAAGGACAATTTAGTGGGAGATAGGGGTATGTAAAGTTAAGGGTTAATAGGGGTAGGGGCTAACACAAGCAGAATTTAAATCAGAGTTGGTGCAATAGATTGCTTCAGCTACATAAAATTTGGGACTTTCACCAAAAGTGTTGGAACAGTTAAGACATTGGATGTGATTTGTATGTACACTCTGATAGGCAGGACAATCTATTAGTAACATTGGATGGGTGTTGTGACCCTCCAATAGTCTTAAATTGAGTTTACTATAGAAATAATTAAGGAAATACAGTACTGCTATGATTAGACTGTTCATTAATCCTCCACAGATACTAAGGTGCCTAATACTATACTTAAACTATTTTTTTTTTTTATTAACACCTCAGTCAATTCCCACCAAGGCAGGGTGGCCTGAGAAAGAAAAACTTTCATCATTCACTCCATCACTGTCTTGCCAGAGGGGTGCTTTACACTACATTTATAAAACTGCAACAGTAACGCCCTTCCTTCACAGTGCAGACACTGTGCTTCCCATCTCCAGGACTCAAATCTGGCCTGCCAGTTTCCCTGAATCCCTTCATAAATAGTTATTTTACTCACACTCTAACAGCATGTCAAGTATTAAAAACTACTTGTCTCCATTCACTCCTATCAAATACACTCAAGCATGCTTGCTGGAAGTCCAAGCCTCTCGCACACGAAACCTCCTTTACCCCCTCCCTCCAACCTTTCCTTGGCCGACCCCTACCCTGCCTTCCCTCCACTACAGATTTATACACTCTCAAAGTCATTCTGTTTTGTTACATTCACTCTACATGTCTGAACTACCTCAGCAACCCCTCCTCAGCCCTCTGGATAATAGTTTTGGTAATCCTACACCTCCTCTTAATTTTCAAAATACGAATTCTCTGCATTATATGCACACTACACATTGCCCTCACACATGACATCTCCACTTCCTCCAGCCTCCTCCTCGTTGCAACATTCATCACCCATGCTTCACACCCGTATAAGAGTGTTGGTATAACTATACTCTCATACATTCCCCTCTTTGCTTCCACAGACTCTTAAGTGCACCACTCGCCCTTTTCCCCTAATCAATTCTGTGATTCACCTCATCCTTCGTAGACCCATCTGCTGACACGTCCACTCCTAAATATCTGAATACATTCACCTCCTCCATACTCTCTCCCTCCAATCTGATATCCAATCTTTCATCACCTAATCTTTTTATCCTCATCACCCTACTCTTTCCTATATTCACTTTTAATTTTCTTCTTTTACATACTCTTATCAAATTCATCCACCAACCTCTTTAACTTCTCTTCAGAATCTTCCAAAAGCACAGTGTCATCAGCAAAGAGCAACTGTGACAACTCCCATTTTGTGTTATTCTTTATCTTTTAGCCCCACACCTCGTGCCAAGACCCTTGCATTCACTTCTCTTACAAACCCATCTATAAATATATTGAACAACCACAGTGATATCACACACCTTTGCCTAAGGCCTACTTTTACTGGGAAATAATCTCTTCCCCTCCTATATATTCTAACCTGAGCCTCACTATCCTCTTAAAAACTCTTCACTTCTTTCAGAAACCTACCTCCTATTCCATACACCTGCAACATTGCCCCCCTAGTCATATGCCTTTTCGAAATCCATAAATGCCACAAAAACCTCTTTACCCCTATCTAAATACTGTTCACCTATATGTACAGTGCCTGCACTCTGAAGGAGGGGTGTTAATGTTGCAGTTTAAAAACTGTAGTGTAAAGCACCCTTCTGGCAAGACAGTGATGGAGTGAATGATGGTGAAAGTTTTTCTTTTTCGGGCCACCCTGCCTTGGTGGGAATCGGCCAGTGTGTTAATAAAAAAAAAAAATAACTGTTTCACTGTAAACACTTGGTCTACACACCCACTACTTTTCCTAAAGTCTCCTTGTTCATCTGCTATCTTATTCTTAATTCTTTCAATAATGACTACCATACACTACCAGGTGTACTCAACAGACTTATTCCCCTATAATTTTTGCACTCTATTTTGTCCCCTTTGTCTTTATACAAAGGAACTATGCATCCTCTCTGCCAATGCCAATCCCTAGGTGCCTTACTCTCTTCCATACATTTATTAAATATTAGCACCAACCACTCCAAAACTATATCCCCACCTACTTTTAACATTTCTATCTTTATCCCATCAATCCCAGCTGCCTTACCCCCTTTCATTCTACCCACTGCCTCATGAACTTCCCCCCCACTCATAACTGGCTCTTTCTCACTCCTACAAGATGTTATTCCTCCTTGCCCTATACACGAAATCACAGCTTCCCTATCTTCAACATTTAACAATTCCTCAAAATATTCCCTCCGTCTTCCCGATACCTCTAACTCTCCATTTATAATCAAAAAGAAGTGCTAAACCCTATACTTAATGCAACTTTCTTAAATGCCTAGTTTAACATTTGGTTATCACTGTGACCCTTATGATTTTTATTATTTTCTATGAATATCATTTAGCTGTGGTTAACCATGTGAATTTGGGTTAAAAAAAAAAAAAAAGCCAATCTGGTTACATTGCCTCAGTTCTTGCCAGTTTTGAGGATCAAAAAAAAACTGCAACCACTTGCATGTACAGTGTAGCTGTTGCTTAAATAGTTATTCTCTTGGCTTGCTTTTTCCCTCTTTCATTACAAGAGAGGTATATATGTAGAATGGTATACTGTAAGCATTTATAATAAATGCCCTCTCTCCCCTTTTCTTTTAAAGTCACAAAACACCTATTGTGACCAAATTAGAGAATTTCTCACCTTTATTATTTGGACTCTGTTCATTGCATTTGCTGAGGGGTTGCATACTGAATGCTCTTCTACCTAGTACATGCTCTATCATTGAGAGAGAGGTTATCCACAAGCGGTTTGATAATATACTATCAAGTGATGACTGTGAAGGCAGACAGGGCACACAATTGTTGACATAGATACCTCCAAACCTAGAGATATCTACACTTGCTGCACAATATACACTTGTTGCACAAGCTTGCTGCTATGGAAGAAAATAAATAACATTATTGGAAAAAAAAAATGCTAGTAAATGCATTCAAAGCAAAATTGAAATGCAAAAATTATACATTAAATAGTCAAAGTACAGCAGTACTTTTATAATGTACAGTAACTCTCAAATTTGCATTCTCTGATTATCCAACATATTTACTGAGGGGTCACCTGTGATTAGTTTTATTTGTAGTACCCTTCATACTCTTAACTTAATGCAAGATCCCTAAATTGTAAACTAATAATAGGATTTCATTCAAAATGTGCTCCCTGGATCTCTCATGCCAGATATTTTTTTCTAGAAAGGCTTATGAATATTAACGAGGTTGAAGCAATACTGTATTTTAAAAATATGGCATCTGAAACTGAGCTTAGACAAAATTTAACGGTAATCACAAATTATTTTTTTCGAATGTGCAATCATGGCTGTGTAGAACATAGTTAACTACATTTTTCATAATAAACAAAAATTCAGCAGTGAAGTACTAAATTACAGGTTTCTCCCAGCTTTAAGGCTGACATGCCATGTTCCATCTGTATCAATAATTTCATATATAATATATATTCAGCATATTTGATCAGTAAACTTAAAAATTCTCGTGGAATTAAGTGTTAATAAACTGATTAAGCAATGGGCCTGAGATGCATGTATTACATAGTGAAGAACCCTTATATTATCTTTTATTGTAAGGGAGTATTGGGGTTTAAGCCAAAGGGTAAATTGACACTTTTTTTTTTTATCCCCCTTGCAGCAGGAGTACCTTAATGTTAATATTGCTGATCTCGGAAACTGGAACTACTCTCTCCTTCCCTGTATCAAACCTGACTGCCTCCCATTTCCCAGACACTATGACCCCTATGGGTTAAGCTTTTCTCCATGAATATAATAAATCATGTCTTCAGGTAAAGACACCTTATACAACTACTGCTTTTACTGTATGCTCCATACGAGTTTTGATCTAAGGAAGTGGAGAGTAGTTCCAATTCCTTGGATTGATCCTTTATTACTGTCCAGACTGAAATTAAAAGTTGTCTCCACATTTAAAAAAAAAAAAATGAAATGGTAAAGAATCTTTTTCTGAAGATAAAACTAAAAATATGAAATTCAATTGAAAACTTTCAGAATTATGCAGGCTCAGAGTTAGCGGTCTAGGCGTAATTTACACATTGGCGAATTTGCCGACTTTGAGTCCTATTTTAAACCAATGCTACCAAATTCTTAGCTATTTCACTAGACTGCCTTATGTATTATCAACTGAGGCCAAGAAACCGCCCACTCAACTTATCAAAACTACGCTATAAAGTGCACAGAATCAGTAATTTGACCAATTTTAAGTAAAATAAAAAAAATCCTGCAAAATTCCATAAGTGTCATTATCTTTAGACCCCTGCTGTATAGCCCTTGTGGCTTAGCGCTTCTTTTTTGATTGTAATAATAATAATACAGTGGACCCCCGGTTAACGATTTTAATCCGTGCAAGAGGGCTCATCGTTATGCGAAATAATCGTTATGCGAATCAATTTTCCCCATAAGAAATAATGGAAATAAAATTAATCCGTGCAAGACGCCCAAAAGTATGAAAAAAATTTTTTTTTACCACATGAAATGTTAATTTTAATACACACAAACTGAAAAAGGCATGCACAATTACATGACACTTACTTTTATTGAAGATCTGGTGATGATTGATGGGATGGGAGGAGGGGAGAGCATTATCTTCTTACTGTTTAGAAGGGGAATCCCCTTCCATTAGGACTTGAGGTAGCAAGTCCTTTTCTGGGGTTACTTCCCTTCTTCTTTTAATGCCACTAGGACCAGCTTGAGAGTCACTGGACCTCTGTCGCACAACAAATCTGTCCATAGAGCTCTGTACCTCCCGTTCCTTCAAGACTTTCCTAAAATGGGCCATAACATTGTCATTGAAATAGTCACAAGCACGGCTTGCAACAGCTGTGTCAGGGTGATTTTCATCTATAAAGGTTTGCAGTTCAACCCACTCTGCACACATTTCCTTAATCTTTGAAGTAGGCACAATGGATTCCACAACTGGCATAGGCTTCTCAGGGTTAGCCCCAAACCCTTCAAAATCTTTCTTAATTTCCATACTAATTCCCACCCTTTTTACCACAGGGTTGGCACTAGAAGCTTTCTTGGGGCCCATGGTCACTTATTTTCCACAAACAGCACCGAAAACACTGTAATAATACGAAATATTCCGAGTGTATGCTTGGATGTTACCGCGGAGGCTGGCTGGTAAACAATGGGACGGCCGGCACATGTGAGGGCACATTGGACGCGTCTCGGACGAAAATCGGTATGCGGGTTTTTAATCGGTATGCGGGGCAAAAAATTTGCGATAAAAGTAATCGTTATGCGGAAAAATCGCTATGCGATGCCATCGTTATGCGGGGGTCCACTGTAATTTAGACCCCTCAAGGGAGGTTCCCTGATGCTGGTGAGGGACACTTGATCTAGGGAATTGGATCTGCTCCAGTTCCCTGAGTTTAGCCTGAATACCTTTCACATCCTCCCACAGGTGCTGTATGATCCTACGGATTTAGCACTCCCCCATAATAATAATAATTCAGAAAAAGATTCTCTGCCATTTCAAAAGATAATTTTTTTTGGGGGGGGGGGGTAATTGCCACACTGTCAAACTTTTAATTTCAGGGGTCACAACAGTGAAAAGGTTAGTTTAGTTCTCCAGCATTAACATGCAGAATATACATATATTAATACATGTACAAATAAAGTTGGCTTGACGGATCTTACCAAAGATTTTGTAAATGGACGAACTACAGCATATAGCAGGCGATAGGCCCACCAGTGCCGGGTAAGGTATGTTGACACAGCATTTCCTGGGTGCACTGCATAGCAGTTGATGCCTTGGTCACCTGAAATGTATTTTGATTTTCATAGCTAATTTTGAAAAAACTACTTGCACCAACTTCATATTATTACATTTGTGGAGGATTGCTAAACACACAGCAGTCATAGAGTGCCTGGGGGAATGAAAAGCATTCAGACTTAGTTCAAAGAACAGGATGACTGATTTAATTCCTTTTATTGAGAGCCCCTCATCAGCAACTTCATAAAATAATGAATTTTGCAGCTGGTGAGAGGCTCTCCATCCAAGGAATCAGACCTACTTCCCATTCCCTGGATCAAAACTGAATGCTTATGGGTTTTGCATTCCCTCACGAATGTAATATAATTTTAGCCTTTAAGTGCCCTTTCTAGTTGACTGCTCTCTCAAATGACTAAACTTGACTTCTTGGCTTTTTTTTTTTTAAGAAAATATAAATTAGAACATAACCAAATACCTAGAGTATATATACAGTAGGGCCCCACTTATATGGCAGGTTAAGTTCCAGGCTACCACTGCAAAGCAGACATCGCCGGAAAACACAACGCCATTTTTTTCCCACTTAAAAATGCATATACTAAATGCCAGATAACAAATTTACACTAATATATATTAAGTTAGCAACAGAACTAGGCTTTAAAAGGCAATAAAAAGTAAAATACACACAGAGTACACTCATTATTTACCTCAAAATATTTGTAGTCTTAATATAGAGCAAAAGATGAGTAGTATTTATTGTAAGAAGTCAGGTGTGGGTAGGTATGGTAGCCCTCCTGGTCACCCCACCCACACATGATATACTACGATGCTAAAGCACCCTAGTGTTATAAAATGCATATACAGTACATTCATTACTAACCTACAAGATTGATGGACTGAACACATCGACTCCAGGCTGAGGGACTGATTACCTCATACTCCTCCTCTCCTTACGCCTTCCTCTTTGTATTGGACTGATGAAGCCACTGTGTGGCGAAACATTTCCTGAATAAAGATTCCCATATGCTGCATAAGTGTCTCAATCTTCAACCTTAAAATATTTGTAGTCATAATGGTCTTAATGCAGGGTGAGAGGTGAAAAGTATTTATTTGTAGAAAGTCATGTGGGAGGTATGGTAGCCCGCCTGGCCACCCCACCTACTACATTTAAAGTGCCCTAGAGTGATAAAATGCATATACAGCACACTCATTACTTACCTTAAAACATTTGTAGTCTTAATGTAGGGTGATAGGTGAGTAAGCAAGATAATAATGAATAAACGAGAGAGAGAATGAGTAAGATGACAGACTGCAGAGTACTTATGAAACAAATGCATCTGGTTATGGTTGATACACATTCATACAAACACCTTACATTGTGTACAAGTTGTCTCCACAGTGGTATAGTAGAATAAAAAAAAAAGACCAATACTTCCATTCTCATGTAGCATCATTTTTAGAAGGAATGATGCTCTGACAAGCTGCTATTATTATTATTACAAGTTATTACATATCATTATTATTATAATCATAATAAAACAAAGCACTAAACCCACAAGAATTGTGAATAGCTATAGATAGAGTGGAGGCATACAAAAGGAGTATTTTTCTACAGTAAGTAACTGGTGTTTGACTAGAGAAAATGTAATTCTTCTGACACTCCTACAAACCGCTTGGTAAACATATCTTATATTGATGTCAATTTTTATACTGTGGGTGTATGTATCATGTTTATACATTATGCAGCGTGTTTATTATATAATTTTGAAAAACATACAGATGGATTAATGGAAATGTCTATATTAACATAATATACGACATTTAATGCACCCAAGAGATTATGTGGCATCATGAGTAAAGAGACTCTTAGTGATTTTAACGTGTATCTGCACACCAACACTGTGTAAGTATATTTCGGTACAGGTACATATGTCACCCCACGACACTAATAAGTATAATTCTTCTTTCAACAAACCGGCCATATCCCACCAAGGCAGGGTGGCCCAAAAAGAAAAACAAAAGTTTTTCTTTTTAACCATTTGACTGTTTCGGTCGTATATATACGTCTTACGAGCCACCGTGTTTGATGTATATATACTCATAAATTCTAGTGGCTTCAAATCAAGCAGGAGAAAGCTGGTAGGCCCACATGTGAGAGAATGGGTCTGTATGCACCACATAAAAAAAATTCTGCAGCACGCAGTGCATAATGAGAAAAAAAAAAACTCCGGCCGTTTTTTTAATTAAAATGCCAAATTTGTGGTCTATTTTCATATAGTATTTATGGTTGTATTCTCGTTTTCTTGGTCTCAGTTGATAGAATGGAAAACACATTATAGAAATAGAGGTGATTTTGAGTGCTTTTACTATAAAAAGAACCTGGAAATGGAGCTCAAAGTAGGGTTTAAAATGTTTGAGTTTTGCCGATGTTCAAAAGTAAACAAATGATGTCATTGTCCAATAAATGTCCAACTAGCCATTTTAATATGCAGTCATGAATGGGTTGACATTATTTGTACAATTATTACAGTATTGCAGTAGTCTGCATAACAAATCTATTTTTTGTTTGAATAAAAATTCAAAATAGAAAGCAAGGGTAATATCAGAGGGGCCTGGAGACATGACTGATGAACAAAGAAAATGTTATTTTAAAGCCAGGAATGTTTGCATTGTTCATTCTGGACCTTATTTTGAAATTGTCATATTTTTTAATTTTCATGAAATTGGCCAAATTGTAAATTTCTGAACACGTTATTGGGTAGTTGAAATCGGTAAATGGGCAGTTTCTTGAACTCAATCGATAGAGAAAGTGGAGTTCTAAAGAAATAGCTATGAGTTTGGTCAACTAGAACAATGGAATTAGCCAAAAATAGGCCTCAAAGTGGGCGAAATCACCGATTTGTATATATCGCCGAGGTCGCTAAATTCGCGAGAGCGTAATTCTGTCAGTTTTCCATTAAATTTCGTTCTTTTGGTGTCATTACAGTTGGGAAAAGATTCTCTATCATTTCATAAGAAAAAATTATTTATTTTTTTTTTTTAATTTTGCCACACCAGGAGACACCTCAGGATTGGGGGTTGCGACAGTCAAGGGGTTAAATTTAGTAATTTATACAGGAGAAGGGGTTACTAGCCCCTTGCTCCTGGCATTTTAGTCACCTCTTACAATATGCATGGCTTACCGAGGAAGAATTCTAAGTACGTACGTATAATTATCAGTACTGTATATATAAAGTATGCAATAACCTTAAAACACTTGAAATTTTGGAAAATTTCCAGACATAATAGAGAGATGTGCTCACAGAGAATGTAAACAAATTGGGTGGGGCGTGCTGTATTAGAAAGACCGCTAGCCGTATAGTAAGTTTTCGTCATAATTTGAAACCGTATTAGTGGAACGCCATAAGGCAAAACACCGTAAAGCGGGGCCCTACTGTATATATTTAAGTACAATAATGGAAGATAAATTAATACATAAAATCTAAAATAACTTACCAAATCTCCTCTGCATTTCTAATGCAGTGAGAACATTACACAGTTTTGTGTTACAATATGCAATGATGGAAGTATATGATGATTTGTGTGAAGGTGACAGCAGGTCTTCTGAAATATTTTCAGTATTCAAGGTAGCAAATCTGTAAAAATACAATTCTTTGGAAAAAAAAACCACTTAATGAAGATAAAAGGAACTTTTCTAGTCCCAACTTACATATGTATTCATCAATTTTCTTATTTGCCTGGCTATTATGACTTAAGGCAGTTCTGTGCATATTAATAATCCTCTATTATTTATCATAAATACCCTCTACCACCTTGTTTCTTTTATTACATATTTACACAGTTTTCAGTAATTTTCATTTTCACTGCAGTGATTCAAGGATGGTTAAGATTTTTTTCACAGTCTGGTGGGAAGAGGTACAAGAAATAATGTGGAAGATCTATCATTTTGAAAACACAATACAATAAAAGGTAGCCAAGGGTAGGATAATAAATTATGTTATAAGAAATTTCAAAGCAAAAGATGTCATACCAATAATAAGAACATAAGAAAGAAGGAACACTGCAACAGGCCTACTGACCCATGCGAAGCAGGTCCATGCCATCCCCCGGCCTAGAACAATGACCACCTAGTCAGATCTCATCATAGTGCTGCAGTAATCATCCTCTCCAAGCTATGTACAGTGGACCCCCGGTTAACGATATTTTTTCACTCCAGAAGTATGTTCAGGTGCCAGTACTTACCGAATTTGTTCCCATAAGGAATATTGTGAAGTAGTTTAGTCCATTTCAGACCCCCAAACATACACGTACAAACGCAATTACATAAATACACTTACATAATTGGTCGCATTCGGAGGTGATCGTTATGCGGGGGTCCACTGTATGTTATTGTGCACCTCAAACAGCACTACTTGCACTGTACTACTCTCTAATCTATCCTTACCTCACCTACACTTAAGGTATTTGTGCCTGGGGGATTTGCTACATCAAATCACTTAAAACCATTGATATCTCAACAAAAATCAGCTGTGTGAACGATCACCCATTCCAGTGCCAGACAACACACTCCCCCATTCTTCAAAATCTTAACTTACTTAATATACAAAATATGCACTCATACTATTGTGACCACCACATGCACAGGACAATCATTCCAACGTAAACCCTCCTCTGAAACTCTTCCTTGATAACTACAACAGAAAACACAGGCATAACACAAAAACTTCTGTAACATCCCCTGCATCTGACTCAGCCTGTGTAAATGATACTTTGCTCACACCCCAATAACAAATGCATTACAAGCTACTTGTCTCCAATCACTGATCTAATATGTTCACACAAGTTTGCTGGATGCTCAAGCCACTAATACATTATCTACTGTTATACACACGCCTCTTTTTTTTCGATATTGTTTCTTTATTCTAATGCTTACGACATTTTCATTCAATCAATACCCATCATCATCCACTGTTCTCTTCCAGTCTACACATGTTTTAATAAAAACTATACTTGTAAATTTCCTTATTTCCACCCTCTGTAACATACAAGCATTTCCTAAATCTTATTTCTTTTAACTCAAGCCCTATTATTACATACTTATCTCACCATTTTTTTTTGTGGCTTCCTTTACTTCATTTTCAGCGACTTGTTCTCTCAAATTCACATTCTGATTTTATTTTAATAAGGTGTAGTCAATGTATAGTGGTCAGAAATGAGACTAATAATTCAAACCAACCTGTGAGATTCACTGGAGACAAAGATGACTCTTGCAGGCGTGGACTGCACAAGTAAAGGCTGCAGCAACAGGGCCAAGTAGAACTGAGACAAATGGTTGACCTGGAATGTAGTTTCCAGTCCATCTTCTGTTAAAGTGTGAGGCAGTCCAAACACTCCTGCATTTAATAATAATACGTCACACCGGCTGAAAAGACAATTACAAGCTGTGGCTGTGTATGAACTTATGACAGTTTAAATGTCATTCCTAGATATTAAAGGACCATTTTCTCTGATTCATGATACTTCAGGTAAAAATTTTAAGTTATGCAAATGCATTTTATTTCTTGGCATAAGAATATGGGAGAATTTTATTGCTAGTAGGATTAGAATTTGAATGTACAAAACTAATTTATTATGATAATTTTAAAGTTATGAAAAAAATAATAACTACAAGAATAAAATAGGAACACAATTTGATTTTTTTTACACTGACCATCTACCACCAAGGTAGAGTGACCCATAAAGAGGAAGCACATTAACCATCATTTATTCAACGGCTGTCTTGCCATTCCAATGACCCTCAGAACTGCAAGATCCCCACCCCCTCTTCAGTGGAGTCATTGTACTTCCTACCTCAAAGGCTCAAGTCCAGCTAACCAGTTCCCCTGAATCTCTTCATATTATATACTTACCCAAATCTAACCGAGAATGTGTGTGCAAACATTCTCACACTTGTGAGTGATGCAAGATCCACCTGTAGTGCATGACAAGTGGAGCTGGGTCTCTGCTTCTGGATGCGAGCAATAGCTGCCTCTGCCTTTGTTAGGTCACGACATGCGAAGACCACAGTGCAACCATGGTAAGCCAAGGATCGTGCTGTCTCATAACCTACAAGTATTCAGTTAATGCAGTATAGTAAAAATTCTGAACAGTAATAAACATTACAGAATAGAGACTTCTTCATTACATACAAGTTTGTGGAGATGAAACAACAAATTCCTTTTTCTCTCTCTCTCTATCATAATATTTTTTTAGTATTCCTAGTGTTATTGTTATTAAGTTGACAAAGGGTAAGGGTTGAGTTAAGACAAGCTATTCATTCCTTACAGAAATAACATTTATATTTTTTTTTTTTTCAACAAGTTGGCCGTCTCCCACCGAGGCAGGGTGACCCAAAAAAGAAAGAAAATACTTTCATCATCATTCAACACTTTCACCACACTCGCACATTATCACTGTTTTTGCAGAGGTGCTCAGAATACAACAGTCTAGAAGCATACACATATAAAGATACACAACATATCCCTCCAAACTGCCAATATCCCAAACCCCTCCTTTAAAGTGCAGGCATTGAACTTCCCATTTCCAGGACTCAAGTCAGACTATATGAAAATAACCGGTTTCCCTGAATCCCTTCACTAAATATTACCCTGCTCACACTCCAACAGATCGTCAGGTCCCAAGTACCATTCGTCTCCATTCACTCCTATCTAACACGGTCATGCACGCTTGCTGGAAGTCCAAGCCCCTTGCCCACAAAACCTCCTTTACCCCCTCTCTCCAACCCTTTCGAGGACGACCCCTACCCGCCTTCCTTCCCTATAGATTTATATGCTTTCCATGTCATTCTACTTTGATCCATTCTCTCTAAATGACCAAACCACCTCTGACTAATACTTTTATTAACTCCACACCTTTTCCTAATTTCCACACTCCGAATTTTCTGCATAATATTTACACCACACATTGCCCTTAAACAGGACATCTCCACTGCCTCCAACCGTCTCCTCGCTGCTGCATTTACCACCAAGCTTCACCACCCATATAAGAGTGTTGGTACTACTATACTTTCATACATTCCCTTCTTTGCCTCCATAGATAACGTTTTTTGACTTCACATATACCTCAACGCACCACTCACTTTTTTCCCTCATCAATTCTATGATTAACCTCATCCTTCATAAATCCATCCGCCGACACGTCAACTCCCAAGTATCTGAAAACATTCACTTCTTCCATACTCCTCCTCCCCAATTTGATATCCAATTTTTTTTATCTAAATCATTTGACACCCTCATCACCTTACTCTTTTCTATGTTCACTTTCAACTTTCTACCCTTTACAACACATTCCCAAACTCATCCACTAACCTTTGCAATTTTTCTTTAGAATCTCCCATAAGCACCAGTATCATCAGCAAAAAGTAACTGTGTCAATTCCCATTTTGAATTTGATTCCCCAAAGTTTAATCCCACCCTCTCCCGAACACCCTAGCATTTACTTCCTTTACAAACCCCCTCTATAAAATTATTAAACAACCATGGGGGACATTTACACATCCCTGTCTAAGACCTACTTTTACCGGGAAGTAGTCTCCTCTCTTCTACACACCCTAAACTGAGCTCACTATCCTCATAAAAACTCTTTACAGCATTTAATAACTTACCACCTATTCCATATACTTGCAACATCTGCCACTTTGCTCCTCTATCCACTCTATCATATGCCTTTTCTAATCCATAAATGCAATAAAAACTTCCCTACCTTTATCTAAATACTGTTCACATATATGCTTCAATGTAAACACTTGATCTACACATCCCCTACCCACTCTGAAACCTCCTTGCTCATCCGCAATCCTACATTCTGTCTTACCTCTAATTCTTTCAATTATAACCCTACCGTACACTTTTCCTGGTATACTCAGTAAGCTTATTCCTCTATAATTTTTACAGTCTCTTTTGTCCCCTTTCCCTTTATATAAAGGGACTATACATGCTCTCTACCAATTCCTAGGTACCTTCCCCTCTTTCATACATTTATTAAACAAAAGTACCAACCACTCCAACACTATATCCCCCCCTGCTTTTAACATTTCTGTCATGATCCCATCAGTTCCAGCTGCTTTACCCCCTTTCATTTTATGTAATGCCTCACGTACCTCCCCCACACTTACATTTTGCTCTTCTTCACTCCTAAAAGATGGTATACCTCCCTGACCAGTGCATGAAATTACTGCCTCTGTTTCTTCCTTAACATTTAAATTTTCTCAAAATATTCTCCCCATCTACCAAATACCCCCCTTCTCCACTAAAAACCCCCTACTCTTTTTTTAACTGAAAACCTTTTTCCCTGGTTTTTTAATTGTTTAATCCCCCAAATTTTTTTTATTTTCTTTAAAAAATTTCTTGACAGTGCCTCTCCCACTCTATCATCTGCTCTCCTTTTGCACTCTCTCCCCACTCTCTTTACCTTTCTTTTACTCCCCATTACTTGCTTTCTTAAAAACGTTCTGCTTTGTAAAAACCCTCATAAGCTCCTTTTTCTCTTTTATCACACCCTTTACTTCATCATTCCACCAATCCCCTCCTCTTTCCCCCTCCCCCCACCCTCCTATAACCCAAACTTCTCCCCCACATTCTAATACTGCTTTTTTAAAAAATTTCCAACCCTCTTAAACCCCCCCCTACCATCTTTGCACTACCCCCACCTTCTGAATAGTGCTTATATCTAAACCCCAACTTCCTCCCTTTCCCCCTTTGTTTTTCACTTTTTCCCCCCCTCTTACTTTTTTGTTGCCACCTTCCTCTTTTCCCATCTCCTCTTACTCTAAATGTAGTTACAACTAAATAATGATCCGATTTAAACTTGCCCCCCCCATAAACATGACATCCCGGAGCCTACCCCTAACCTTTTTTCCCCAAAACATAAACTAATAAAAAACTTTTATTACGGCTCACATCCCTTGTAATTTATTTATCCTCTTTTTCATAAAATTGTATTACTTATTCCCAAATCTCTTTACACATAGAAATTTAAAGGCCCCCCATTTACATTTCCCCCCTGGCCCCCAATTTCCCTATACTACCCCATAAATTTTTACCCATTTGATTAAAATCCCAACCCCTTTTACTTCACACTTGATCAAAACCCCCATGCATTCACTCAACTTTTCCCCAAAATCTCTCTCTCTCCTCTCACTTCTTCTTTCCAGGTGCATCACGTTATTAAAACCCCATTTTCCATCCAATCTTTATTTTACCCCACATAATCTTGAATTAATACTTTATGTCCCCTTTTCTGCCATAGTTATCCTTAACATTTTTGTCTCTTCTTTAGCTTAACTCTATTTAAAAACCCCTGACCTAATCCCTTTTATTCCTCTCCACTAAAACTCTCCACCCCCTTCAGCTTTTTTTCATTTAAAAGCCGGCACCCAGCTTCTTCTCATTAAAACATCCACAACCTCTTTTTATATCTGCACAAATCCATGAAAACTTCAGACTTCCCACTTTGCAATTTTCTTCTTATTCTTTTTTTAATCTTTACGGAAAAAGGGGGTTACTAGCCCTTTGTTCCCGGCTTTTTTAGTTGACTTTTACAACAGCAGGGCTTACGGAGGAAGTTTTCTTTTTCCACTTCCCCATGGTATAAAAAAAAAAAATAAAACCAAAAAAAAAAAAAATCAAAAAAACCCCAGATGAGTGGTATAAAAAAATGTGTACATGTATGTGTAGTGGGGACCAAAGGGTGTAAGTAGAAGTAGCAAGACATGCCTGTAATCTTGTATATTTATGAGACAGACAAAAGACATCAGCAATCCTACCATTTAGTAAAAAAAAAACACAGGCTTTCATTTTACACTCACTTGGCAGGACGGTAGTAAACTCCCTGGGTGGTTTTCTGCTACCAAAACCCACTACCTACAAGTGAGTGTAAAACGAAGCCTGTGAAAGTTTTACATGATGGTAGGATTGCTGATGTCTTTGTCTGTCTCATTAAATATCAAGATTACAGGGATGTCTTGTACTTCTACTTACATTAGTCACACTCAACATTCATGTACACATTTATTTATACACTCATTTAGTTTTTTTTGATTTTATCTTAATAGTTCTGTTTATTAATTTTCCTTTTATATCCATGGGGAATGGAATAAGAATCTTTCCTCCTAAGCCATGGGGTTGTTGTAAAGTCAACTAAAATGCCGGGGAAAAATGGGCTAGTAAAACCCCCTTTTCCCGTAAGATTACTAAAAAGATAAGAGAAGAAATTGTCAAAGTGGGAAGTCTGGGAAAGTGCGTGGTGTTGTGCAGATGATAAGGGAAAAAGATTTGGGGGGAGTTTGAATGAGAGAAGCTGGATGTCTGGCTTTAAGTGAAACAAAGCGAAGGGGTGGGAGAGTTTCAGTGGAGAGGAAATAAATGGATTAGGTCAGGGGTTTCAAATAGAGTTAAGCTAAAGAAGAGTAGAAAAATGTTGAAGGAAAGCTGGGAGGAAAGAGGGACTATAAATGTATAATTCAGGATTATGGGAGTAAATAAGATTGGATTTGAAAGTGGGTTATAATAACGTTGTTGCACCTGGAGAAGAGAGAAGTGTGAGGAGAGAGAGAGATTTTGGGAATGTTATTCTGGGGGGTTTTTTTCTTGGGTTTTGGTTGGGGAAAAAATGGGTAAAATGTTATGGAGGGAGTGTAGGTAAATTTGGGGGGGCCCGGGGGTAAATGTAAAGGGGGGACCCTTTTAAATTTGAGCTAGTGTAGAAAGAAATTTGGTAAAAAGTAATACAAATTTTATGAAAAAGAGGTAAAAAAAAATACAAGGTATGATGTAGCACGTAATGAAAGTAGTTTTTATTAGATTATGTATTGGGATAAAAGGTTGATGGTAGGCTCAGGATGTACATGTTATAGAGGGGCAAGGGATATACGGATCTTATTGGTTTGGGCTACAGTTAGAGTAAGAGGTAGATGGGAAAAGAGGAAGGGGGGCAACAACAAGTAAGAGGGAAGGAAAGTGTAAACTAAGGGAGGAGAATTCGGTGATATAAGCGACTTTGGGCAGAAGGTGGCTGTGCAAAGATGAGAAAGGGGGGGTTGAAGAGGGTTGGAATAGTTTTAAAAATGCAGTATTAGATGTGGGGCAAAAGGGTTTGTGGTTTAGGGGGTGGGGGCAGGAGAGGAGAGGAGGATTGGTGGATGATGAGTAAAGGGTGAATAAAGGAAAAGGTAGCTTATGAGAGGTTTTTAAAGCAGAATGTTATAAGAAGGCAGAGTATATGGAGAGTAAAGAAGGTAAGGGTGGTGAGAGGATCAAAAGGGGGAGATGAAGAGTGGAGGGGGAAATGCCCCCCAAAATTTTATGAAAATAGAAAAATTTTGGAGTGAGTTAAACAAGTTAAGAAGCCTAGGGAAAATAAAGTTTTTTCAGTTAAAAACAGAGTAGGGAGTTAGTAATGGGGAGATGGAGGTATTGGGTAGATGGCGAATTTTTTGGGAATTTTTAAATGTTAAGGAGAAAGGGAGGCTAATTTCATGCACTGGTCAGGAGGTTTATAATTTTTAATTAAAAAATTTAAAGGGGGGGGGGATTAGGATTATAAATAAATTTTAACATAATATATCTTTAAAATTTTTAAAGCAGGGGGGGATTTAAAATGTTGGAGTGGGTTTGGGACTTTTGTTTTAAAAAATGTATGAAAGAGGGGGGGAAATACCTGGGATTGGCAGAGAGCAGTTAGGTTTCCCCTTTTAAAAAAGGGAAAAGGGGGCAAAAGAGCTGAAAAAAATTTTAAGAGGAATAAGCTTACGAGTTACCAGAAAAGTGACGGTAAAGGGGGTTTTAATTGAAAGAATTAGAGGTAAGACAGAATGTAGGGTTGCGGATGAGAAGGAGGTTTTTTGATTGGGGGAGGGGATGTGTAGATAGGTGTTTAATTGAAGCATTAAAGTGAACAGATTTAGATAAAGATAGGGGAAATTTTTTTGCTTTATGGATTTAGAAAAGGTTGAAGGTGGAAGGGAGCAATTGGCAGATTTGCAAGTATATGGAATAGGGGGTAAGTTATTAAATGGTAAAGAGTTTTTATGAGGATATGAGGCTCAGGGTTAGGGGTGTAGAAGAGAGGGGTACTTCCCGGGAAAAATAGGTCTTGACAGGGGTGTGTAATGTTTCCCCGGTTTTTTTTAAAATATTTAAGATGGGGGTTTTAAAGGAAATAAATGCTAGGTGTTTGGGAGAGGGGGGGGGGATTAAATTAGGGGGAAACAAATTCAAAAAAGGGAATTGACCAGTTACTTTTTGCTGTGATACGTGTTATGGGAGATTCTAAAGAAAAAAATTTAAAGGTTAGTGGATGAGTTTGGGAAAGTGTGTAAAAGGTAAAAGTTGGGAAATGAACTAGAAATGTAATTTTTAAATTTGCATCCCTTTTTTTCAGTTTGTGTGTTTTAAAAATTAACATTTCATGGGGTAAAAAAAATTTTTTTCATACTTTTGGGCGCTTGCACGGAAAATTTTTTTCCCTTTATTTCTTAGGGGGAAAATTTTCTTCGCAAAACGATTTTTTCGCAAAACGAGAGCCCTCTTGCAGGTTTAAATCGTTAACCGGGGGCCATGTATAATTTTTTATATATATGGGGGGCCCCCCTGGGTGTCGGTTGGTAGACAGCGACCGCCCAGGGAGGTCTACCGCCCCTCCCAATGGTGTAAAATGAAGCCTGTAATTTTTTACATGATGGTAGGTTTGCTGGTGTCTTTTTTTTTTTTTTTGTTATACACTGCAAGATTTCAGGTATGCTTGCTATTCTATTTCCCCTTAGGTCACACTACAATACTTACAAGTATGTATATCCCAAAAACCCCTTTGGGTTTTCTTCTATTTTTTTTCTAGTTTTTTTCTTTTTTTATTTCCTTTTACTCCAGGGGGAAAAGTGGAACAGAATTCTTCCCCCGTAAGCCATGCGGTTGAAAGAGGCGTAAAATGCCGGGACAAGGGGTAGTAACCCTTCTCCTGTAATATTCTAAATGTAAAAGGAGAAACTTCTTTTTTCCTTTTGGGCCACCCCGCTCAGTGGGTACGCCCGGTTGTTGAAAGAAAGAAAAGTGGGGGCTTCCCCTAGGTAGTCGGTTGGTAGACCGACCGCCAGGGAGGTACTACCGCCCTGCCAAGTGAGTGAAAAACGAAAGCCTGTTTTATTTTATTTATTTTTTTAATAATTTAAATACTGGGGGTACAAAAAAAAACAGGTAAGGCAGCATCCCCAAACCCATTTGTATGCATAGCATTACAGGTGGTTTAAAAATTAATTAAAGATTAACTAAGCATGATTAATCAGTGATAAAACATTATTGTAAACAAATAACAATAAAGCACAAATGAGTTTACAAAGAAGGTCATAGGTTGCATGCATTGGTAATTCGTAAAAGGGTTTCCGTTAGGTAGTGTATTTAAATAATAACAAATTTTGATTGGGTCTTGGGTTTTTTAACATTTATGTGTAAAATTTGGAAACTATAGATAAACAATTTATAAGATTCAGTTATTCAGTATTTATTTGGTTTTGGGTGAGTAAGGATCTTTGGAAGAGACTTAAATTTTTATAAAAGGTAGTTTTCTTTTATATTTACAGGTAAAAAAACCCAGTTTTTAGGGCCTTTTATGTGCATTGGTTTTTGCATAGCGTAGAGGACATGGGGAACAAAGAGGATTTTGTGCCTTTGTTTTTGTGGTCTGTGTTCTTTGAGGTTTGGCAAGAGTGTTTGGGGGAGGGTTAATATCAGAGTTAAGTGTTCTATGTATGAAATAGGTGCGAAATAAGTAGGGATGTTTTTTTGGGTGAGTAGGTTGTTGGCCCCATGCCAAATTCCATAGGTGAGATAGGGGTAAAAAAAGAGAGGTTTTAAAGGGCAGGGGGCTGACTGTGGAACTAGTACCTTTCTTCGTAGTATGCCTAGGGGTTTTGGGAAATTTTCTTAAAAATTTGTTGTAAATGTGTAGAAATTTGAGTCATTATCAAGGTGGTTTTCCTAAGAATTTTTCCTTTTTAGCTTTTTTTGTGGTGTTGTTTATCTTTTTTTTAAAGGTACATCTGTAGTCTTTTACCAACCTGAAGAAGTAGGTTTTGTCAATGTTTATGAAAGTTTTTGTCCTCACCCAGGTAGATTTTTTTCTGTAATTCGGTATTTACAGTATTGGCTAGCGTGATGGGCTCGGGTGAGAGAAGACGTGTGGTGTCATCTGAAAATGGGTTGGGTTTGAGTAATTGCGAAGCATTTGGTAGGTCTTTTATTTTAAAAAGAAAGAGAAGAGGCCAAGGACATTCCTGTGGGACCCCAACTGTAATTGGTTGTGGGGAAGATTTTTTCCCCTTTGCGTGCACTATTGGTTTTTTGCTGAGGTATGATTGGGGTGTTGAGGGAGTGCCTCTTTCCATAGTGTGAAAATTTTTATGTGGAGAAGTCATGGTCAACAGTATCAAAAGCTTTACGAAAGTCAATAAGTTCCCCGGGGACTTCTTTTTTCTCTATTGCAGTGTATTATGTTCGCATGTGTATAATAGCATCATTAGTATTTTTATTGGGCCTAATCCAAATTGGCAGGGTTTGAGTTTTTTTGGGGAGAGAGTGGAGTAGATTCGTTTATGAATTAATTTTTCGAAGATTTTGGGAAAAGGGGGTGTAAGTTGGTATTGGCCTATAGTTATTAAATTTGTTTGGTCCCCTCCTTTTGGTCGGGGGACCCTTGCTTTTTTGAGAACTGAGGGAAGGTGGGGGTTCAATGGTTTGTTAAGAGTGTTGAAATGACTGGGATGCACTTGTGTGTTTTTTGTATATAAAGGGGTTGGTATTTAATCTCCTCCCTTGTTTTTTAATGCTTTGTAATGGGGAGACTTCGTAGGGGTTTTGTCGGAGTAGGAACGTGGTTCGGGTAGTTGCCGTGAGGTAGTCTTTTGGTGGGGGATCTGATTGGGGTTTTTTTGGAAAAGGTTTTGTCCCAAAAGGGAGAAGAAATCATTGAGTCTGTTTGGTTTTTTTTGGGGGAGTTGGGGGTTTACTGATTTTGTAATTTTATTTGCTATTTCTGTTTTTCTTTTTTGTTCCAAAAAATTTCTGATAGGGTTTTCCCGGTGTTTTTTTATCACCTCGTAAGTTGGATAATCTTTCTCATAAAAATTTTTTTGCCCTTCTTTTTAGGTGGTTAGGATTTGCGAGTAACGTTTTTTTTGGTTTTTGGTTATGTGACCCTTTTGTACGTTTTTCATATCGGGGTTTTGTATTAGGATTTGGAATGCGGGGTTGCCGGGGCTGTTCAGTTCCCCTTTGCTGTCATCTGTTTAGTTTTTTAGGGCATGTTGTTAAGAGGTATTGGGGCTTTTTTGAAAGTTTTAATACATTCATATATCTGTATGATTTCTGCTCAGTGGCCCGTCAATGTTTGTTATTGCTGTTGTGAAATTATTAATGGCTGCCCCCATTGTGAAGTCTGAAGGTGACTTTTGTGGTTTGGGTAAATTTTCAAGAGTTGTTTTGAGGAAAGAGGGTTGGTCTTGGAATCTGGATTATGCTGTTTTAAAGGGGATGGTGTTGGTCCAGATGTGGTCAAATAGGGAAAAAATAGTCTCTGAAAACTTGTGGTTTTGTTACTGTTGGAGAAAAAAAGCGTTACTCTTGTGTTTGTGAATTCAGTAATGTTAGGTCCTGGTCTTGAGGAGATTTATATTGAAGTCACCCGGAGTAGTAAGTATCTTTGTTCAGCTGCTCAGTTATATACTTCCTGGTTTTTACTAATTGGCTAATTTTTTTACTGATGGTAGGATTGTGGTGTCCTTTTTTCTGTCTCATAACATGAAGTTTTTAGGTACGTTTGCTATTTTATTAACTTAGGTCACATACCAACATGTACAAGCCATATATCACTACCCCCCTTTGGGTTTTCTCATTTTTTTTTTTTCCCTTCTTGTTCTTATTTATTTCTTTATTCCTCGGGAAATGGAAAAGAATTTTTCCTCCGTAAGCCATGTGTGTTTTTAAGGAACTAAAATGCCAGGGAAGGGTCGTAACCCCCTTTTCCCGTATAAATTTTAAATTTAAAAAAGAGAAATTTTGTTTTTCTTTTGGGCCCCCCTGCCCCTTTGGGTAGGTGGGTGTTGAAAAAAGAAAGATGTGGGGGCTTCCTTAAAATGGGGATTAATCAGAAAAATTACTGCATTTTTTTCAGAAGATTTCATACAATACCTAGGTGTAGGTTTGGGAGACAGCAAAAGCCCAGGGGGGTACATCGTCCCGTCAAGTGGTGTAAAAAAAGCTGTAGGATTGCTTTGGGTCTTTTTTTTTCTCTTGAACATGCAAGATTCGGTACATCTTGTTATTTACTTTTCCTTAGGCCACTCACATACATGTACAAGCATATATATACACATCCCTCTGGGTTTTCTTATTTTCTTATAGTTCTTGTTTTTGTTTATTTTCCCCTTTCCTCCCTGGGGAAGTGGAACGAATTCTTCCCCCGTAATCGCGTTTGTAGGAGGCGACAAAAAAAGCGGAGCAAGGGTCTATAACCCCTTCTCCTTATTATTACTAAATTTAAAAGGAGAAGCTTTTGTTTTTTCCTTTTGGGGACCCCGCCCCGGTGGGGTCGGCCGGTGGTTGAAAAAAGATTCTAAATAATTTGGGGAGGTAAAATGGAGTTTGCTGAGTATATTAATTTTGGTGAGTAACAGATTTCTGCAGAATTCATCAGTCATTCAACGAACCTTGTATGTACTTTATATACAATTTTAAGTGCCAGGAGCTGTGAACCAATCCTTGCAAATACAACTAGGTGAGTATATAAAGCCTTACCAATTCCACAGTTAGCTCCAGTGACAATGGCAATGCGGCCGGTCAAGTCCCGGCCATGTAAGATTTGTATACCCGTAGTGCTGCTGTCAAAGCGCTGCCGCAGGTCAGTTAAAGATTTTGATTCCTCCACAGCAAAAGCAAGTCTTGGGTCTGTGTACGTAGTCTTGTGGTTTAAGTGATCGACAAAGAAGACTTTCCCTTCCTCGGTTATTTGTCGTTCCCATCCAAAAGGCAGTTCTAAGGGCAAGAAAATTATTATGTATTATTACTGTGTATAATACTGAACTATTGACATATGACAGCTCTCCAGAATTCCGGCTTCTCAACTGCAGACTTACAAAGAATTTACTATATTCTGTAACTACTCAATAAAGTATGTGTACTCATCTACAGTGATTTTCTTTAAAATGCTCCTCCCCTCCCCCTCTAAAATCATGACTGCAAAAAGTCCATTTCTCTAAATATAGAAATTACTGTACTATCTTAACAGTCACAAATTAATGTGTTAGCAATACTTCCCAGAAATTATCATCATAAGGTGCACATGCCTCTTGAAATTCACTTATAAATTAATTTGGCTGTTTATGAAGTTAACTTACTTTACTTGGATTAGAAAACTGCAAGCTTAAGCCCAGCACCCATTAAATATCAACTAATGAAAATGCTATATATCACACCCAAAAATATTTTACCTCCAGTAACTCTCTTCTTTTTGTTGGTCCTCGGGTGATGCCACTGGGTAGTCTTAGTGGCGTGGCTGAAAATAAAAATTAATCTCTTAGAAGGTATGAGTGTCAGCACTGAAGAGAGGTGGATGTCAGCTTCTTGATGGTAAGTAAATGAGAAGAGTGTCAGCATACAAGGGTGAGAGAGGTGCCAACATTGAGAAATGTGTGGATGAGAGGTAGTAGCAGTCCTGGGCATAAGCAGTATAGGGTACCAACTAGTGGCAACAAGGGACACACTATGTTCATTTTTTCTCTCAAATAGGCTCCAGTGCTTCAGTTTGAGGATAAAATATATCAAGTGTTTCTTCAGTGCGCTTAACTGCAGCAAAGGTTATGCACTGGGAGAGGATGGAAAGAGGGTGTTGTTGATGACAGAAGAGGGGAGGGAGTATTTCTTCATGATCTTCTCTAAGGCACAAAAAAATTTCAGGACTGCTACTTGTGTGAGGGGTGTCAGCACTGACGAACACGTGGGTGAGGGGTGTCAGTACTGAAGAACATGTGGGTGAGGGGTGTCAGCACTGAAGAATATGTGGGTGAGGGGTGTCACCACTGAAGAGTATGTGGGTGAAGGGTATCAGCACTGAAAAGTATGTGGATGAGGGGTGTCAGCACTGAAGAGTATGTGGGTGAGGGGTGTCAGCACTGAAGAGTAAGTGGGAGAGGGGTGTAAGCACTGAAGAGTATGTGGGTGAGGGGTGTCAGTACTGAAGAACATGTGGGTGAGGGGTGTCAGCACTGAAGAGTATGTGGGTGAGGGGTGTCAGCACTGAAGAGTAAGTGGGTGAAGGGTATCAGCACTGAAGAGTAAGTGGGTGAAGGGTATCAGCACTGAAGAGTATGTGGGTGAGGGGTGTCAGCACTGAAGAGTATGTGGATGAGGGGTGTCAGCACTGAAGAGTATGTGGGTGAGGGGTATCAGCACTGAAGAATAAGTGGGAGAGGAGTGTCAGCACTGAAGAGTATATGTGGGTGAGGGGTGTCCCCACTGAAGAGTATATGGGTGAGGGGTGTTAGCAGTGAAGAGTATGTAGGTGAGAGGTGTCAGCATAATGGGTGTCAGTATGACAGAATGTATGGGTGAGGGTTGCCACCATGATGGAATGTGGGTGAGAAGGGTGCCAATATGATAGAATATGCGGGTGGCAAAAGTGTCAGTATACAAGAGTGTGGATGAGAAGGGTGCTACAACTTTAGAAAGCAGGCATGGACCTAACAGCAATGACCATAATTGCTAATACTAAACTCAAACCACGACACTGAAATAAACAGTTATAAAATCATTTAAAAAATAGCAAGCAATAAAATTGTAATACCCGATACCATAAGTAAGAAAGCTACAAAAGTATTATCACCATTCACAGTATTGCTTTTCAACAAATCACTTATATTTGACATCTATGTTAGCTCATCTGACATGAACAATACAAATCATTGTAAAATCTACTATCATTATCATATTAAAAAAAAATTATACATATACACCTAGAGTATACAACTAAGCACAAAATACTTTTGGCAATCTTTGCCAGTATGAATTTACACTTTAATGAGCACAAAAGATGCCATAATTTTAAATACAACTCCCATTCACCCTAAAGATTTGGTCACTTTCTCTCTCCTTGATATTTATAGCTTAATAAAATATTCAATTTCCATTACTACTATGCTTCATTACCTAATAATTAATGACAAATAAGTATTGAACATAAATCTTGTTACCACAAAAAAACTCACTGAGCATAGAAAACAAGACCATCTGTCGTGCACCGCTCCTCCCATCCTGGTGCCATTTCATCCTCACTATCTGTCTCGGGGATTTCCATTGTGAGTTATGGAAACCAAGTCAAATCCACCAACTGAAATTTTTTGTAGAATAAATATTTGTTATAAATTTATCTACAGCATTTATGAACACAGACATGTAATACAAGTGAAATAATAAAAACTTCAATGAAAGTGGAATAACACTTGGAAGAAAAAACACATTCAAACACATTTGTACAACATTATGATGTCAACGAGATAAAGTCAGTTGATCAAATGAAAATGCTGGCCCACAGATGGCTCCAACTTCATCCTGCTCGCTATTTGCATGTCTCATAACAATAAAAATGCTTTCAAATGAGCTGATGTAGGTAACAGCTCTTAGTTTGTCAATAAAGTTAGGAATCCTTAACCTGTAAATAGCTTGTCAATAAAGCTAGAGATCCTTAACCTAACCTTGTCAAACCCTGTGTAAAAAAAAAAAAAAAAAATCTAAAAAAATATTAGGTCAGAATGACCTTATATAACTAGCTTGTTGTGTCAGTATGATGTCAAGACCAAAAGCATCTAACCTTCTATGTTAGTGTAAACTATTAGATCATATGTTTCTAACTTGCTATGTTAGTATAAAGTCCCAGAAATCATCTAAAACAAAATGGATAGAGCAAGCACTGTACTTCCCACCTCCAGGACTCGACTTTGGCTAACCAAGTCATAAAAACCACTTGCCTTCACTCTGATCTAACATGTTCATACAAATCTGTTAGATGTTCATACCCTAGCACTCAAAACCTTCTTTACCCCCCCTCCCTCCATCATCATTATTATTATAATAATTATAACTTAATTCTAAACCCATGAGCCGCTCCCTCCAACCTTTCCTGAAATGACCTCTACACGTTTCCTTTCCCTTTGTTTTAGTTATTAAGGTACGTACTTCCATGAGATACTGAAACTAAGTGATTTGTGATTGCTTTCTCCAAGCTCTTCAATAACCTCAAGATTATTTATCAGAGATTTCTCAGGATTTCCACAGGATAAGTATGTCTGCAAGCATAAGCTATACAGTAAGTTTATTTAGGTTCAGGTACACATAAATACAATTATCATAGTGTAAATTGCCTAGAATAACCCAAAAGTGTCAGACAAAGTGACTTACATGACTTCATATTTAAACAGCTGATGAAACTATAATACTGACATTATTTCCATTACAAAGTAAAACTGAAATCATTGCATATTATTATTATTACATTCATAGGAGGGAGTCAGACCATGATACATGGTATCAAGGCACTTACCATTAAAGAAAATCATTGTGTAAAGAACTCATTATTACTGCAACTTGCTCAGCTAACAGAACTGCAGCCTCGTACCTGTACCCATTTTGACTGCCACCCACAGGATGTGAACTTTTTTTAAAGCTAGGGGAAACACTAAATTTGTAGAGATCATATAGTGTCTGAGGAATCTGAAGCATTCAGGTTTGATCCAAAAAAAGGGAGGATATGTCCAGTTCCTTGGAAGAAGAACCTCTCACTGGCATCAAGGCACCTAACTTTCCTTGATAGGACACAAGTACAGTACATGTATATAATAATTAACTGGGGCAATTAAAGCCCTAAACTCGAATTCTTTTATGTGGGGTATCTTGATGTAGGAAAAGGACTCTTGATCCAAGGAAATGGAGCTGTCCTTTCCCTTGGATCGAACTTGATCAACCCCTCCCTACATTTCTCAAGTGCTGTGACCCCTACAGACTTAATGCTTCCCTCATGAAAATAATATAAGGGAGGCCTGTGGCATGGTAGGCAAAGCTTTCGCTTTATGCTGAGTGTCTGTGGTTTGATCCCCGGCAGGGGTGGGAACATTGGGCCTGTTTCCTTACACCTGCTGTCCCATTCTCCTAGCAAGCAAGCAGGTACCTGGGAGTTAGTCAACTGGTGTGGGTGGCATCCTGGGGAACAAAACTGAGAACCCCAATGGAAATAATAAGAGACAGACAGACTCCCTCGATGACACACTGCCTTTCTTGGGTTATCCTGGGTGGCTAACCCTCCGGGGTTAAAAATCCAAATGAAATCTTATCTTACCGTAATACCGACAAATTGATACATCAATATTTAAGGACCCCAATGGAAATAAGTCCCTTTGTCTGACTTTCCTGGATTATCTTAGGTTTTCTACACATATGCTGCAATGTATGATAATCTATGTATGTAACTGTATTTGTATATACCTGAATAAACTTAAGTTTTGCCACCAGGGACTTCATAAATACCAGGTGGGTGAAACACCTCTCAAGTACACATGTGTTTTATTTAACCAGATGTTACCTAAAGTAACTTATTAACCTTACTCCGCCAGCTTCTTCAGGATACTACATACATAGAACACTACACTCAAACATAAACCGTCCACTTAAACTTCTCCTCACCAACCTTAACAGGACACATGACCATAACACAAGACACAGATCTCTTTTTGATGTACCCCGTGTCCATATCACACTGTGTAAAACCCCTACGCACATAATGGGCCCCAAAATTTGAAATTCATTACCAGAAAGTACTAAAGTAATGCAGTCTGAAAATCAATTTAAGACACTTCTCAGAAGCCACTTACTCACCCTAGACTAAATACTCAATATTTAACTTTACCAAAAAATCTCCGAATTACCTAAATCTTAAAACTTCAAGACTAGACACCCAAGTTCATACAGTGACTAATAGTACACAGTAGTACAAATACCTACCCAAAACAGCACTGTCAGATAAGATAAGATTTCGTTCGGATTTTTAACCCCGGAGGGTAAGCCACCCAGGATAACCCAAGAAAGTCAGTGCGTCATCGAGGACTGTCAAACTTATTTCATTGGGGTCCTTAAAACTTGTCCCCAGGATGCGACCCACACCAGTCGACTAACACCCAGGTACCTATTTGCTGCTAGTGAACGGACAATAGGTGTAAGGAAACGGTCGGAATTCCACCCGCCGGGAATCGAACCCGGCCCTCCGTGTGTGAAGCGGGAGCTTTAGCCACCAGGCCACCCGGGGCCCCCCAACTGTAACATTCTCCTCTGTAAACTACTTTCAGCAAATCACAATGTTATATTCCCATTATATAATTTAAATATTTACTATTGAAACTACTGTACAACTTAACTATGATAAATTCTTTAGTATTAAGTAGTCAGTAAGCCATTAAATCTGGCCATAATCCTAGGCATGATAGTGGCTCTTTGTTACTGCAACTCATTATTATTTAAAAACATAACTCAATGTACTACTTGCAAAGAAATAAAATTTATTAATGATTAATACCCGCAGTTTGATCAGAATTTAATAATTGGTTGTTGTAGTTGTTGGGGTTGTTCAGGGGTACCAAACCCGACACCTTGTTGACCCAGGATCCCGGGAGTCAGAGGGAAAAAAGTATTGCCAAATCGTGTGAAAAATTCGATCCTGGACTTTTAATTGTATTATTATTATTAATTATTATTTATTATTATTATTTTTATTATTATTTTTTATTTTATTATTATTATTTTCATCATCAAAAAAAGAAGCGCTAAGCCACAAGGGCTATACAGCAGTTTAATTGTAATTTTCCTCATTTGCTTGCACTAAATAGCCTGAGTCCTGAATGTAGCATGCTTGTGCATGAAGCTAAACACAGTATACATAAATTATTAAGAGAGGGGATTACAGAGATTAATGGATTCATTGAAATGTCATATTTTTAATATCTTTATTTCTACAAGTACATGTACAAGCATGCAGGGGCTAGTTGACTTTAATGACGTACTACTAAATAGAAAGTCGCTTGTTATGTAGAGTATTTCGGGCAAATTAGGTCAATTTTTTTCACAGAATGCGACCTTTCAGTAGTCGACTAACACTCAGGTACCCAGTTTTTTGATGGGTGAACAGGGACAGCTGGTGTAAGGAAACATGCCCAAATGTTTCTACCCTTGCCGGGAATCGAACCTGGAAACTCTCAGCATGTGAAGCGAGAGCTTCAACCACAAAGGGCCACGGGCCACCGTAACTTTAGTTAGGCATAGGTACATAGTACCTTACAAACTAAACTGTTTGCCGTATTTGTTGCTTTCAGCTACATGAGGACACAGCTGGAAGCTTTCACAACTTGGCCCCAGAGTGTTGATAGCTAAGCAAGTTGCAGTAGTAATGAACTATTTACATATATTTTGGTTACAGCCATAATGAGTTATTTATGCAGACATAAAGTGTCACAAAAATATTACAATGTAGTTTGATTGACTCTTTTTGGGTTATAATTGTACTGCGTACCTATGCCTAAATAAAATTACTTACATACTATGTATTTTTAATTGCTTCAAGGGCCTCAGTAGAAATAAGTCACCTTTATCTGACCTTTTTTAGATTATCCTATGTAATTTGCACCATGTATAATAATTGTACTTATGTGTACCTGTGCTTAAATAAACTTACATTATTATAATAATCAAAATAATCGCTAAACCCACTAGGGTCATGCGTCCCCCCCCCCCCCCCCCAAAAAAAAAAAAAAAAAAAAATTACACTGCCTTAGAGGTTTCAGTACGGTGTGTACCATGGTGGCCCTAACAACCCTAACAACAGGAGGTTAACTCGCGCCAAAATATAACCAGTTGTTCAGACAAGTGTTTCTTCCCTTCATGACAACACTGTCTGGCATGAACCACACTCACTTGCTGCTGGTTATCCTGGCTTAAATCTACATACTTTGCTACCACTGTCTGCCTATAACTTCCGGGTATTTGGGTCATCCTAGGTAATTTACACATATTTTGCTATGTATGATAACTGTCCTTGTGTGTACCTCTACATAATAATAGTAATAATAATTTTTATTTTGATATGATATATGGTTGTACAAAGGAATATAATAGTTGGGTGTACATGACAAAAGCCCCTTTGTATGCAGAGCATTTCGGGCAAACTTAAAATTAACTTAGGACTAATAAGGCAATAACAGTTCATATGGTCATTAGACCCTTGCGGGTTTAGCGATAGTTATGATTATAATACCCCTCAAGGAAGGTTCCTTGATGTTGGTGAGGGGCTCTTGATTTAGGGAATTGGATCTGTGCTCCATTTCCCCAAATTAAGCCTGAATGCCTTCCACATCAACCCCAGGCGCTGTATAATCCTCCGGGTTTAGCGTTTCCCCTTGATTATAATAATAATAATATGATTATAATAATATTTATCTAAATACACTTAGTACCAGTAGATTTATCAGTTACTTGGTAACCAGTAGATTTATCAGTCCCATACAGAGAATAATTACTGACAAACCACAGAACCGGTTGGGATTGAACCCATGGCAAGTGAGTTGTAAAACTCCAACCCAGTGCCTAAGCCACTGGGCCAGCTGGCTACAATAAGATTCATCCAACTAGATATATTTCTGTGCACCATACCTCTTCAAGGGGGGCTCCTTGGCGTGGTGAAGAGGCTCTTGGTCTGAGGAATTAGCCCTGTCGGTCTTCTTCCTCAGACCGAACCTAATTACCCCCCATTCTCCCCTCCCCTATCCCATCCTCCCCATCCTCCCCTTTTTCCATTCCTCCTCCTCCTCCTCACCCCTCCCTTTTGCCCTTCCTCTTTTTAGCCTTCGTGATTTCTCCCACAGGCGCGCTAGTTCCTAGGTAGGGGAAAGGACACCGGGGTCCATCCCATTCCGTTGAGGTTTCTTGGCGGTGGCGTAGTTTGCCGTGGAATCTGGATTGCCTAGGGATGTCCCGATCCCTCTCCGGTATCCCGGAGTAGCTTTGGGTGTCTTTTGGGCGACGGGTGTATCTCTGGAAGCCACCTTTCGGATTCCGGGGGTGGTGGCTGAAGGAGGTATGCTTTGTGGCGGATATCCGGCCGCCCTCTCTTTTGTCCACCGAGGTAGCTCGGCAGATGTGAGGTTGCTATCCCAGATTGCTGGTTTACTGGCATGAAGGGTAGGTATGGCACGGGTTCCATGCTGCATCTGCGTATAGCGGTTCGAGTCCCCTTGGG